>KZ651923.1:257868-280081 GCA_001010745.2 Gerris buenoi
TTCTATTTTGAAAATTTGTAATTGAATTTATAAAGTTGTTTCTTAAAAAATTTTTATGGTTATCAGATGAGTCAATATTGTTTAATAGGAATTCAAGGTCCACAATTAATTTTAAAATCGAATTATCTAAATTTATTGGGTTTAAATTGAAATTTTGGCCTAGACTGAGTAAATTAATTATGTTGATCGGTATTGTTTCTTTAGTTAAATTTACGCACCATCCTTTTTTATGTAATTGGTTATACCATTCTAAATTATATAAATCTTCTGGATTTCCCATCCTACTAATATTGTGGTTTCTGTTTTGTATTTTTTTATTTATTTTTTTCTCTAAAATATTTAATAATTTTGACTTAGTATTATATATTAATTTGTTGATACAATTGTAATTATTTATATTAAACATTTTTACTTCTGCTAGTAAATCTTTAATTTTTTTATTACACTCATTTGATATTCTGTAAGTTTCTTTTGTTTCTAATTGCATAATACTTTTTATATAATTGTCAGACATTTTTTTAATTTTGTTGTTTAACAAGTAATTATCAAATGAACGTTTTGAATTGACTTTAACCCATTTTAGGTGATTAGGTATGATGTTATTGTTATTATGGAATCTTAAATAATTTCTTTTATTTATTGTATTACATAGTTTTATGGTATTGGTCTTCAAAGTCCAAACGATTTTTTTGTTTGTTTTATGTTTCTTTATATGTTTTAAAAGGAGTTTATTAAATTCATTAATTGTTTCCTTTTCTTCTTTATGATGATTAAAGTTGATTAATTTCTTGGGGTAATCCATCTCCAAGTCGTAAATATCTTCTAATGACGTTATTACTCTTAACACCTTCTTTATTTCGTATCCTATATTTTTGTTTTTTGATGGATTTTTTAGGTGTTGAAATAATTTTAATAAATCAAAAACTTTTCGTAAAAATTAATATATGAAAACGAAAAGTTTTTGATTTATTAAAATTATTTCAACACCTAAAAAATCCATCAAAAAACAAAAATATAGGATTAAAGTACCCATTCAGTAAAATTTAAAAATTGTAGACGGTTGAAATTAATCGGGGGGCTATTGGACTACTTTTGACAAACCATTTATCAGATGAATACTTTGTGTAGATTTGCGTGCATGAAGAAGAGAAACTTGTTGGCGCAGAAGGTTGAAACTTATATTGAACCAACAATAGGTTAATTATAACCTACACTTCAAAATTAATTAAAATTGAACGAGCAGTTTTTAAGATAATATAATTATTCGCAAAAATCAGCGAAGTACAGACACGGAACAAAAAATTACGTGTGAAACTGATTTCTGACTGTGAATTTTTAAAATCAGAGATTTTAAAATTCCGTTTTTTCAGAACATTCACATAGCTTCCGTTTTCCACATAGCTTTTTTAAAATACAATATGATATATTTATAATGGGAGACAGACAGAGAAAAAATAGAATTTCTATTTCTATTTAATTTCTAATAGATTGTACTAGGTGCAGGTACTAATTGGGTAAATTATAATTACAAGCGTATTTCTCGGTCTAGTTCTATTGTCATTTGTTGACTTCTAAGACTTATGGAACAAATGGTGACTGCTGGANATTTCTTTGACTTGTCATTGTCATTTTTGTCAATAAAAATACTTGCCCTAGGTATGTACCCAAGTTAACTCCTGCCCTATAGCACCTTATTTTAACCAACACAACAACAAGGTATGCACCTTGTTTACTTGGGTACATCCTTTTTTTCTTGTCTTCCCCCTTCTTAACCCCATACAAAAGCCCCACTTCTTTTCAACATCCCGGTTAAGTTTGTCGGTTTATTTTATTTTATTTCTAATATATAAATGGTATGTACCTAGGTAAACTCTTTCCCTATGACACCTTATTTACTTGGGTACATACTTATTGGTATGTACCCAAGTAAATAAGTACCANAGAAAAATAGAATTTCTATTTCTATTTAATTTCTAATAGATTGTACTAGGTGCAGGTACTAATTGGGTAAATTATAATTACAAGCGTATTTCTCGGTCTAGTTCTATTGTCATTTGTTGACTTCTAAGACTTATGGAACAAATGGTGACTTGTGGAAAGCTTAATTCAGGACTGGGTATCGTTATCGACAGACGAAATTATTCTTCAGTGTCGCTTAATTGGTTAGAGCTCCAGCACTAGAAATGATGGGGAGGTCCCTTGCTCGAGTCCCGGCACTGAAGTCTATTTTTGTCTGTCTGGCTCCCTATGTAAAATGTAAATAGTAATTATAAATTGATTTAAATTCAATTTTAAACGTTGCATAGTATAAATACTACCAACAACTTTAAAAAAAAATTGAATTTCACCTTATTTATTATAGTCAAACAAATTGGACTTTTAAAAAATTGCGGGGAGAGGGGGCGGTCAATTTTTGAAATGTGATATTCGACAATTTTATGTGAAAAAGAAACTTGGAATAGTATCGAAAAATATTATAACGACTACTTGTTTCTTGAGAAGTCTAAATTTGGTCTGGTTTCATCTCATACGATTTTAGAAAACTGTACTTTTCAGGTAGAAGGTACAAGGGTACATTTAGAACAAAAAGTAATAATATAAAATAATTAAACAACAAGCAGGAGATTTTATGGAAAGTGACTTTTTTTTAAATTTACACATACTGGCTAATCTATTCATGTTATATATATAAGTATCATTATTTATTTATAAGAAACTAGCCGTTAGGCCCGCGGTAACGGGCAGAATAATAAATATGGTTGAGAAAAAAAGCTGAGAGATAATTAGTTATAATTAAAATAGATATTTAAAGAGATATTTACTGTTTAAATAGTAAGTTTTATGCAGTTATAATTAAAACATTTAAATAGGAAGTTTTGTGCTCCGATATCCGTTACATAGGTATGGCGCAAATGGTTTAGTATCTGGCTTACTCCCAGTAGCCCCGGGTTCGATCCCAGCTTATGGCACATCAATTTTTAACGTTATAAATCATTTAGAGGTGNAGTCTCATAGTCTTAGGAAGACAAACAGAGTCTCAAAGTCTTAGGAAGACAAACACAAGAGTCTCAAAGTCTTAGGAAGACAAACAGTCTCATAGTCTTAGGAAGACAAACAGAGTCTCAAAGTCTTAGGAAGACAAACACAAGAGTCTCAAAGTCTTAGGAAGACAAACAGTCTCATAGTCTTAGGAAGACAAACAGAGTCTCAAAGTCTTAGGAAGACAAACACAAGAGTCTCAAAGTCTTAGGAAGACAAACAGTCTCATAGTCTTAGGAAGACAAACAGAGTCTCAAAGTCTTAGGAAGACAAACACAAGAGTCTCAAAGTCTTAGGAAGACAAACAGTCTCATAGTCTTAGGAAGACAAACAGAGTCTCAAAGTCTTAGGAAGACAAACACAAGAGTCTCAAAGTCTTAGGAAGACAAACAGTCTCATAGTCTTAGGAAGACAAACAGAGTCTCAAAGTCTTAGGAAGACAAACACAAGAGTCTCAAAGTCTTAGGAAGACAAACAGTCTCATAGTCTTAGGAAGACAAACAGAGTCTCAAAGTCTTAGGAAGACAAACACAAGAGTCTCAAAGTCTTAGGAAGACAAACAGTCTCATAGTCTTAGGAAGACAAACAGAGTCTCAAAGTCTTAGGAAGACAAACACAAGAGTCTCAAAGTCTTAGGAAGACAAACAGTCTCATAGTCTTAGGAAGACAAACAGAGTCTCAAAGTCTTAGGAAGACAAACACAAGAGTCTCAAAGTCTTAGGAAGACAAACAGTCTCATAGTCTTAGGAAGACAAACAGAGTCTCAAAGTCTTAGGAAGACAAACACAAGAGTCTCAAAGTCTTAGGAAGACAAACAGTCTCATAGTCTTAGGAAGACAAACAGAGTCTCAAAGTCTTAGGAAGACAAACACAAGAGTCTCAAAGTCTTAGGAAGACAAACAGTCTCATAGTCTTAGGAAGACAAACAGAGTCTCAAAGTCTTAGGAAGACAAACACAAGAGTCTCAAAGTCTTAGGAAGACAAACAGTCTCATAGTCTTAGGAAGACAAACAGAGTCTCAAAGTCTTAGGAAGACAAACACAAGAGTCTCAAAGTCTTAGGAAGACAAACACAGAAACCTTTGACATTTTTTCAGGGCAGGCTATTATTTAGAACCAAGGGGGTTCTAAAGTAAATAAGCGCCATATAGTGGAAATAATCCTTTAAAAATCGGTCTACTTAATTGAACAAAACTTTTTTTGGACTTGAATGTTTTGTTGGAACTCGGGAACTAGATTTTTCACGAGAAAACGACTTATATCATTTGATTTTATATTTAAAAGGTCTATACAGTTTATAATTTTTAAATCAAAATCGTTGGAACCATTTTTATTAATTTTATTTCCAGAGTTTTTGGGGATAGAGCCTCCAAAATTTGCAGGATTTTATTTCAGTTAGGGGGAAAATTTTTCTGAGCCTGTATGCCAAAATTTCATCAAAAGTTTGCCCTGTATTTTAGGCTCCCCGCGTCTTCATAGACGAAGACTACAAATTACAGACAAACATTTTGTAAAAAAAAAAAAAAATATATTATTTTGGCTTATATGTACAACATGCAAATCAATCACCATCTTGGCACTTTTTTACTTTAGCATCCACCTTGGTTTTAAACAACAGTCCGCCCGACAAAAGTCTCAAAGGTTTGTGTTTTGTCTCCCCCACGACATTGAGACTCCTGGGACAGTTTTATACTTTATTCCTTTATCTTAATAGTTGATTAACTAATATAAGGGATATGATCACAATTATATACACAAGTGTGATATTCCTTTGTCCCAAGGTATATTGGAATAAAATATCCCTTCGTCTTAATAGTAAATTAGACGTGAGAAATATAGGCTACTCTGTATAATGTTACTTTGTCTAAAAACTATCAAAACAAAGGGATATAGGGGGGTGCTAAAGTAAAAAAGCACCAAAATCTCAAAATGTTTGAGCAATTACAATACTATACCTTTATATATTGTACTGCGTATATGATAATTTATTAATAACTAATAGCATTACTTTATCAACTGTAATTCTCTAATTACATTTAAGTTACGTCAATGTGATTTGATTTCTAACTATGATGTTATTTTGTTTTGTGTAGAATTAAAAGATATGAAAGCTGGAGGTGACGCAGTTTTCATGAAAGAATTGAGTAAAGATGACAGCTTAAAGAAGAAGAAAGGAGCTAAAAAGAAAAGTCCAATAAAGAAAACAAAGACGCCGTCAAAAAGGAATCTGCAGGACGAGCCGAGTTCGAGAATCATCGAGAGAAAAACACGGATGAAAATACAAGGTCCTCGGAGAACTGAGGTGAGAGAGATCACCACGGTCACCTCGAGTTACCTCAAACCTACTGTATCGTCACAGATGAAGAAGATGAGGCCATGTCACCCTGGATTTAACTTCAGGTAATAGGTATTGACGGTATCTTATCGTCAGTCAAAGCTAGAGGTGGTTAGAAGTGGTTAGAAGTGGTTAGAGGTGGTTAGAGGTGGGTAGAGGTGGTTAGAGGTGGTTAGAGGTGGTTAGAGGTGGTTAGAGGTGGTTAGAGGTGGTTAGAGGTGGTTAGAGGTGGGTAGAGGTGGTTAGAGGTGGTTAGAGGTGGTTAGAGGTGGTTAGAGGTGGTTAGAGGTGGTTAGAGGTGGTTAGAGGTGGGTAGAGGTGGTTAGAGGTGGTTAGAGGTGGTTAGAGGT
The DNA here is from genome assembly GCA_001010745.2 of Gerris buenoi. NCBI lineage: Eukaryota > Metazoa > Arthropoda > Insecta > Hemiptera > Gerridae > Gerris > Gerris buenoi. The sequence continues at coordinate 263,592 of KZ651923.1, forward strand.
GGTTAGAGGTGGTTAGAGGTGGTTAGAGGTGGTTAGAGGTGGGTAGAGGTGGTTAGAGGTGGTTAGAGGTGGTTAGAGGTGGTTAGAGGTGGTTAGAGGTGGTTAGAGGTGGTTAGAGGTGGTTAGAGGTGGTTAGAGGTGGTTAGAGGTGGTTAGAGGTGGTTAGAGGTGGTTAGAGGTGGTTAGAGGTGGTTAGAGGTGGTTAGAGGTGGTTAGAGGTGGTTAGAGGTGATTAGAGGTGATTAGAGGTGGTTAGAGGTGATTAGAGGTGGTTAGAGGTGGTTAGAGGTGATTAGAGGTGGTTAGAGGTGATTAGAGGGGATTAGAGGGGATTAGAGGGGATTAGAGGGGATTAGAGGGGATTAGAGGTGGTTAGAGGTGGTTAGAGGAACTACTGAAACACCTCTGTCCGGCTGTATTTGCACATTTCCAGATTCACCCAACTTAATGCCGCTTATAGTTTAAACTGATTTTGTCTTAATATAAGCTATTACGGAGAAATTGTTTTACTGCTTTGCCTTAATCAATTAAGATAGGGAGAGGCAATGTTAAAAGTTTAAAGGCACTCTTTCAGTTTTCCCGCGTGTTTATCGCTAACTTGACTTAACCTGGGCGGGGTATGAAAATTAGACAAAGGAATAGCCTGTCTTAATCATAGATTAGACTAATGGATATACATAATAACTTTTATATACAGATATGATTTCTTTGTCCCAAGGTACTTACTAAGTATTCATTTGTCTTGCTTATAGGGTACTCCACTTTTGGTTGTATCTCACCTTTTTTTATTTTGGTACTTTCTTTTAGAGTGGCAATAAGATAGTACAATCAAGTTAAAGCATCTTAATGAGATAAGCATTAAAATTTCTCTATGAGTGAATCTTGGTTCATCTCCCCATTTTTCTCTATATTTAAGTATAGGATTATAGTAAACAATTAATATGAGTGGACCACTTGAGCCGGGTTTACACAATGCAGTAAAACCTGCTTTCATAGTAAAATTATACAGCAAAAGCTACAAGATTGAAAAAACGAACAAAGAAATCCTATAGAGCAGCTTTTAGAGGTAATTATAGCAGGAATCGTGCTATCCATTTGGAGTTGGTTGATGAAAATAAAATTGCTCGAAATATAGTTTTGGTACATGTAGCAAAATTCTATAGCAAATGTTAAAAAGGAGTTTTTGGTACAGTGTGTAAACCCTGCTTTAGACATAGACGCACATCACTTGAGCAGTCTGTATTGTACAGAAAAGCCCTAGAGCATTCTTGGGTAGAATGAGGATCTACTATTTACTAATGCCGTGCGTACTGATCAGTACGTCACTAAATGGCTGAATCAGTCAAGAGTGACCTTAGCTAGTAATAATTTAGAAGAGATTAAGATATAAATAATGTTAAATTTTAAATTAAATTGTCTATAAATATATTGTATTTGTTTAATTGCAGAAGTATTCCGTTTGTAGCTGGAAAAGCAACTACGCGAAGTCACAACCTGGGTATTAAAATCCAAGAGACACTGTCGATAATAAAGAGGAACACTCCGGCAGAGGTAGGTCGATGTACCGATCAGGTTAATCCCGAACTACTTCCTCCGTCAACTGCTAACCAATCAAATCCATTCAGTAGGTAAAATCTTTCTTAAAGAAGACCGATGATCTAAAGGGAATTAGAATTCCCAAGGTAATAATGAACTGGAAGTTTGATGTTTCAGACAAAGTAAGTCAGAATGCGCTGCCAGTCGATCGAAATGCTCGATAGCGTCGAAACCTGTCAAAACCAAGTCGTGTTCGACTCTAAGCTCTGAAAGCTTTATTTTGGACGATATGAACGACAACGCTGAAACCAACAGCTTGCTTAAGAAGGCTCTTCTCTACATTCAGGCGGACTTCACAGAGACCCTAAAGTAAATATTAATTAGGCATTTTGTGGCTCTATCATTATAGCGAAAATTATACACTTAGGTACTACGCTTCCATGATGTTTAAATACGGATGGAATACAGTTTTTGGATCCAAAGTATCCATTGAAAACCTAGATTCAATACGAATTGACTACGATTCTAATCCTGATACGATACTCTAAATTCTGGGATCGTATCTGGATTGAGTAAATGGAAACACCTAAACTCGATCCACTCTCCTTCGGCATCATGACCATCGGCCATGTTGCACATTTTGACTCTATTACATTATTTAACGGGTTTACATGGGGTTTTACATAAAAGAATTAAGATTATTAACTCAAGAAGGGGTAAAAGGACCACATCAATAAGATAGAGATTGGACCACTACTTACGGTATTATATACTACTTATTTACCTATTAAATTCTTACTGTTACCGTTGTCTAATTGTTTTCGTGGTTTTCTGTAACTTATTATCCTAACACTTTATGTACTTACCGTTTTCCCAAATCTTACTTTGTAATCTTTTTACCTTGTTACCTGGTAGCCTTTTTTAAGTTAATATTACCAAATGTAAAACCCATAAAAATAATTTAATACCTCGTTTATAATAAATATGAAAATTGAAATGTGTGCTATATAAAGAGTAAATTAGGAATAACAGTTGACCAAATTACCAAATTATTGTGGCACATTCAGAATTCAGATCTTTCACCAGGTTCAGTATTATTGATTCCTTCCAGAACTATGAATGTACCACACTCGTGTTTCTGGCATTACTAAATGGTTCATTATTTCACATTTATCAAAATGTCATAGCCAATAACAGCAACTACAAGGCAGGCACAAATTCGGTGTTCTGGCACACCTAAGATTATAAAACAACAAGTTCAAATAGCTAATAAATCCGGAATTCATCTCATGACAATTTGCACATTTTTGCTGATTGCGTAGTATCAGTGATAAGGCTATAGCAAAAACAGCACAATATTTTCCTTTTGACGGAAAAAATAAGGGTTGCGAAAGTAGTGAAATTACGTACTCTTCTATATTTATGTGTACTGTTGCGGAAACGCTATATTCTTCTATAGATATGCGCTTAAAACTGAAGTATACGGTGCTGTGAGGGGTTAAAAAAGTGTACAGGCTTAACTGGAATGTATTATTNTAAGGGTTGCGAAAGTAGTGAAATTACGTACTCTTCTATATTTATGTGTACTGTTGCGGAAACGCTATATTCTTCTATAGATATGCGCTTAAAACTGAAGTATACGGTGCTGTGAGGGGTTAAAAAAGTGTACAGGCTTAACTGGAATGTATTATTTTGGAAAGGAATATTAACTCTTATGTATAAATTATGCATATATATAATCACTCAAAGGAATATAATCTCTTGCGCCGCCAAGTGATTCTCGACCGTACCGTGTATTTCAGTTCAACCGATATACGTACTTTTGTGTAAACCTAATATTGATTAATGTTTATTATATATTTGCAGTGAATACAAAGCGATGACAAATGAAAACAATCCTGAAAATGCTGAAAAGATAAAAATATTAGAGGAAAAGCTGGACAGAAAGGAAGAAGTTATTATTGCCTTCTCCAAACTGTACAATCAGGTCGGTAATAGTAAATAATTGGATGTGCCATGGGGCCTACAAGATTGGGGTTGAAGTATTATAACTATATAATGCTGCAATAGTCTTACAATTTGAATTAAGTTTTGTCGTCATGGTCAGAGTCTGTCAAACAGAGGTGAAATAGAGCCAATTAGAGCTCGAGATTCTAACGTCTAGAAGCTCTTATTGGTTTTAATCTAAAATTCCCAACGACTTGACAGATTTCTTATAGCATAGATATACTGGCACTTATTTAGATTGTTACTTCCCTAGGTTTCTTAGAATATATGACAGACTAAATAAATATTAAGACAATGTAATGTTGAGTCTAATGTACATTGGGACAAAGGAATATCACACTCCTGATTTTATAATTGGAGTAACAATCTAAAGAACATTTTGTACACCTTCTTTAGATTGTTACTCTCCTCTGTTTTTTTATAAGGGGATAACAATGTAAAGAATTGCCCATATTCTCACATATGTTTATAATATCCAACGAATTATGGCTGTATGCGTATTCTTTAACTACAAAACATTTGTTACTAGGATTTTAAGCTAATACCAAAGGAATGAATGAATTTTTACTGAGTACATGAGAAGTAGTAGTAAGTACATGACAAAAAATTGAAAAACGGTTTTTTTGTTTTAATGTGTTCTACATGAAAAGATCTACCTATAGCATCAATATTAGTTTCAAAAGAGGCCTTCTTCCATAAGTAATTTGAAATAAAAGTTAAGGGTTAGTTTCAAAACCAGCTATCTGCTCAGTGTTCTCTCTTTAATTCTCTTACGTTTATAATTTTATTATATATATTTTTTTCTTTTTAGTTATAATATTTTCTTTATTATGTTTTAATAAAGCTAATCCAATTTTTTTGGTTTTGGTCATTTTAAAATAACTATTTCCATTCCAATGATGTTCTTAACTTTTTTTATGTCTACAAAAAAATTGTATATAATTAAAAAAAATGTTTTAATGTTTGTTTTTTTTAAATTATTATTTTAAATGCACAAAAAGTAATAAAATAAATATTTATTAATATTTAATATTAATAAGTAGTACCTATTGATACACGGGATTTTTCCCTATTTATCACAATAATTAGTTTCAAAACCAGCTATCTTACAATATGAGTTTCAAAACCAGCTATATGCAATTTTAATTAATTAATTACAGGGTCATGAAACATTTAATTCAATTAATTTTAACATGAATTTTAATTAATAACTGAGTACTTTAAAAGAATATTTTTGTATCATAAAAATTATGATTGATTCATGGTGAAATCAGTTTTTTGCCCCTCCTGAAAAATTTCATTTCTTGCAGATGGCTGGTTTTGAAACTAGACGACTCTATATAATGGCACTTCTTTAGACTGCCATTACTCCTTACTCCCCTTATAAAACATAAGTGTGATATTCCTTTGTCACAAAGTACATAGGACTAAACACCCCTTTGTCTTAGTAGTTATTTAGTCAAAGTCAGTTATATTCTAAAAAAAAAAAAAACACGGAGGAGTAACAACCTAAAAAAGTATAATGATAATCATGTCAACACAAAACATAAACTGCAAATAATAACGGTTGCAAATTATTTTTATATTATTCTGTAAATAATTAATTGTTACATGTGCCTAATTGACTTAGGATGTTCATGTTCATCTGGATGGCTCGTTGTAGATTTAAATGTCCTTTGCTCTTCACTAGTAAAATATTGTTGCAAATAATAAAATAAGCTGCATTTGTTTTCCTCCACTGATTTTTCTTCTTGTCCGATTTCCTTCGTTATAATTTCTATTTTCAATTTTATCCGGAGTTTTTTTCAAGGGCTCTTTTGCTTCCCAAAGGAACACAGATAAACACATTAGATAGCAAACTATCTAATGTTTTTATTATTATAATTAATAAGGTTTAATTTTCGTTCGCCAATTATAAAAGTCTAAAATTGTAAGCAGGGCTGGAAAGCCATTTTACCAAAAGGTAGACAAGAAAACGGTTCCAGGTATCTACTTTGCACTGACCATATAGAAAGGTGCCGATTTGAATACAGTTCTAAGAAGGATTACTTTTTATATTGGTACCGACGAATTCCAACAATATTACTAATGTCATCTCAGTTAAAAAAAAAAAAAAAAAAAAAAAAAAAAAAAAAAAAAAAATTTCGTATAATGTAGATGGTAAGAATTATTTTTCAAGAATATTGATCTATTTAATTTCTTAAAACCCCCGTTTCTAAGAAGCGCTGCTTGTTGAAATTCAGTTCTTTTATACCCACTACGACGAATGACATTGTGATCACTACAATGAATGTTATTATAACCACTACAACGAATGACATTGTGATCACTACAATGAATGTTATTATAACCACTACAACGAATGCTACCCTGTTATAATTATCATCAAAAACCATTTTTCTTGCTATTGTGTTAAATTTTAAAGTTTATTTTATTTCTATTTTACTTTGTAACATCATTTTGAGACTGTTTAAAGCTCCAGGCTGTAGTCTTTTTGACAATGTAAATAAACTAGAGACAAACTACAATTGTGCTCCTATAGGCCATACTACACTATATCTTCTTTAACATGGCATCATTTTTCGTGGTCATTGTTGAATATGGCTACCAGCATAATTTTTCCGGTTAAAACCTGTCATATTCTTAACCATCCTGAAATAGCTATAAAGATATTGCAGCCTTGCATCGCTTGCCTGTCTAGGCAGCATTTGTTGCATAAGCAGGCAAGCCTAATAAGCCTGTAATATTATTATCTACAAATGCTGAATAAACAGGGAATCGCAGCAAAGTTGTAACAGCTGTTGAATTACAGTCTGTGCCAAAAGAGAGTTAGTGCGTTGAAAGCGCGGGAAAAACTATCAAATGGGAACCAATGAGAGCACAAGATTTGTTCTCTAAATAACCATATAAGAATAAGAAGGTGAATGTAGTGGCTTTATTTTTTTTCTTCAGAGGTTGGCCAATCTGTGCGTCATTCGATTTCCCGCGCTGCCAACGCACTTAACTTTTGTTTGGTACAGACTGTAATTTTTATTTAGTCGGCCTTCTAATTGGCCGACATCTTGAAAATATTAAATGTGAAATTTTAATAGTTATTTACTCTTTATATACTCGTAAATATTTTAAAATTGATGTACAATGAGTCATGCTGACTAATAACTTTTCGTTTATAGTCTTCCACCATTTTGGCCACAATCTTAAAAATATTTAGGGTTGAATTTTCAAAAACTATGCTGTAGTTAAAAAATACGCGTGGTGTCGTGGGACACCCGATAGGAACGAAGTTCCTTTCGCTTTTCATTAAATATAAATTATAAAATCACAGTAATAACTACTTATACATGGTGGAGTTAGAAAAGAGACAAAATTATAAGTAACTAACTATTTTTACTAGCGGATTTAAGGCAAAATTAAATGACAAGCTTTTTATTATCTTTGAAGTGAGCGTCTTTCAATAAATAATGTATTGTATATTGAGAAGTTAAAGATAAATTTATAGTTAAAGCAGATGGTTGTAAAACAAAGAACTGTCCCCTCAAACGCCGACGGCAAATTAATCCAATTAAATATTAAAATAAAAAATATAAATCATTAACTCACAAAAACTTTTGCTTTTATCAGGTTGAAATTTTACATGCTTGTTTCAATTGTACTATAGGTGATGTATACAAAGTTTCATTAAAATCGTTACGTTAGAAGGTAAGATGTCGGTAAAAACGTTGATTTCTTTATTTTAATAGTTTTGGTCCGCTTTAATAAATTTAGCGATCTTTATCACTTTATAGCAGTGTCGGTGTTCGTTTTACTAAAATATTTTATTTATAAAAGTTAATTATCTCATTAAATAGATGAAGTTAGAATTTTTTCCCGTCCAAAAATTCCAATTTTTTTAATTTGAAGCTTACGTTTACGCGAGCGTTGCGCGTGAACACTTGGGCGGACAACGTGGTCCAACTAACTTTTCTTGGGCATTGGTAAAATGAACATGTGTACCAAATTTTAACTAAATCGGTCCACTTTTACACAAGTTATCGCCATTATCGGTAGATCTCGTGACGGATTTTGCGTGACGGTGATTTTGGTCGTTTTTTTCGGATTCACTCCCGGGCCCAAAACGTGCCATAAGGAACTTCGTTCCAAAAATTATGAGATCCACCTGCGTTCCAAATTTCGTTCAAATCTATAAATTTTGTCTTTCCAAGTCTCTGAAATGAGGAAATAACTAAAACTCGTTCAAATGAATGAATGACTTTATCGGAATTTTATTTTTGCAGGTACACACACTAAGAAGGCAGCTAGAGGATCCGAATTATCATCGTAAAAAGAATAGAGATCCATCAGCTAAACCAAATACTTCAAATAATTATCCAGCAGTCAAACTGACCAGACTTCTCCGTAAGATACAGGAGTTTCAGAACAAAATACAAGGATATCCTGTCGTTTAAAGCTAACAGTTTCGGTATCAAGGGAAATACGTTACACTTAGCAAGATGCTTCACGCGTTGTTCAGTACAACAATCGGAACATACCTCGGTCGAACGCAATCGAATATTTCAAAACGTTCAAACTCCAATATTATAGGTATAAAAGAACGTCAAAAATAACAAACGTATGCAGATCGTGTTTTTCTGTTTTAACGGGCGAATCTTAACGATCAATACAATTATTAAAAGTTTCAAAGAGTTCAGAAACGCGCTTACATTCCAAGTATGAAATTCGTTGCAATTGACGAATTTAGTCGATCAATTAACATATATATATATCACATTATCTGAAATATTTATGGATAAACATTACTTCAATGACAGTAAAAATAATTTTTTTACACTTTTTACGTGTCCGTATGCTTGTTTACATGAAGGAATCTCGTCGATTGGATCTAATAGAAGTTAAGAACGATCTATACTTCTAAAGAAGTAGTCATGGAAATTCAGTTCTTCGTTGATCGGTATAAGTTACAAAGAAGTTCAGAAATTTCTTCTTTTCATTCAAGAAATCGTTTTTCTTGGCTAAATGCACACGTCTCATTGATTCAAATAGTTTTGAAAGAAGTTCAGAATGTTATTTCACTTCTAAATAAAAAAAAACCTAAGAAGTTCAGAAATTTCTTTTTTTATCATCCAAAAAATCGTGTTTCTTAGTTAAACACACGAGTCTCATTGATTCGAATTGTGTAGAAAGAAGTTCAGAAAGTTATTTCACTTATAAATCATAGTAAGCTAAGAAGTTCAGAAAGTTATTTAACTTCGAAGATATTGTATTTCTTAATCAAAATAATCAAATTTCGGCGATCAGTTGATCACAAATATTCGAGTTATTTTGAATATTATAAAATAAGGTTTTAAAAATGAAAGAAACAAATCCAATAATAAAAAGTATTTTTTGGGAATTTTAAAGAATATAAGAAAATTTATAAGGAAGAACGGTGATGAAGTTGGATGAAGTGAATTCCATAGAAGATTTTTTTTTTTTAATTATTTTTAATTAAAAAAAAAAATATTTAATTAAGGAACCACGGGAAGAATGTGCATCGGTGGAAGTACACAACATCGCATTAATCCGTTTTCCTGGGGATAGATATTTTTTTCTTTATTAGGTATTAACATAAATTACACGTGAGCATTATCCCAAATTATTTATAACATGTTTCGTGAAAACACATAATCACAATTATTTAAAAATTATAGTTTCGTCTTTTGTCCCCTAATAAAAAAAAATGTTTGATTGATCTTATTCTATTTATTTTATTACTAATTATAATATTTTATAACCACTACAACGAATGCTACCCTGTTATAATTATCATCAAAAACCATTTTTCTTGCTATTGTGTTAAATTTTAAAGTTTATTTTATTTCTATTTTACTTTGTAACATCATTTTGAGACTGTTTAAAGCTCCAGGCTGTAGTCTTTTTGACAATGTAAATAAACTAGAGACAAACTACAATTGTGCTCCTATAGGCCATACTACACTATATCTTCTTTAACATGGCATCATTTTTCGTGGTCATTGTTGAATATGGCTACCAGCATAATTTTTCCGGTTAAAACCTGTCATANATGAGATAACAACAATATCTGTACTTCATTGTTTTGGTGACAAAGGTCAAAAAATGTGTTTCATATGGTTATTTCAATAAATAATAAGGACATTTCATCAGTATTGTATTGTATTTGGACAGAGGTCGTAAAAATTAGTTTTATATATATATACCGATAAATAATAGAGTTCTCAACCTAGTGAGTATTTTTTCAGCCAATTGTACACAAGACAGTTGTGGAATATTGGAATGCTCCATAAAATTTAAAGAGTGCAACCTTACATACGCGAAAAAGCGCCCGGAAAGCGTGGGGGGGGGGGACTAACAGAGAAGACACAACTTTTGCTTCATCTTCGCTATCCTCGATATTTTAGTAAAACCTAATGGCTGAGAGGTGGCTAAGTCAACTAATTATAATAGTATATTCTGAGTCAAGTAGCACTTTGCATGCGAGTGTGGAGTTTGCACCCGAGTGACAGCGAGGCAGCGAGGGTAGTAAAACCACACGAGCAAAGCAAAATGAAGTTTTCGCACGAGTTCGCGTACCGTACTTTATCTACGATTGTTTGATTTTAATAATATATTTTTATATATATATTAAACTTCCTGTATGTAAGTTAGTAATTCTCTTTTGATAAACATGGCATTCATTAGTTGAATTTTTTGCTGAATTAATTATTTCGGGATGAGTATTATTCTCCTCATTTTCATAATTACTTAAATCACCCATTGTTTTTCACTAAAAACTCGATAGGTTATTTTTTAACAAACATCAAATTAGTTTTGTTAAATGTAAACAAACTCGCTAATAGTACGATAAGGTGAAGAATTCTTAATTGCTGCACTAGGGCGGAAATAAAGAAATGAACGCGCATGCGCGGTCAATACAACAACGAAAAAAAAATCACTGTGTCCGCATCTAACAGATAAAATGTTTATATTTCGTATCAATCGTAGATAGATGTTTTCGAATTTATCATACTGATTTTTTTTTTTTTTCTATTGTCCCATGCAATCTAAGGGGTTACCGACTGTGAAGGATAGCAAAGACTAATCTAAAGTACAAATAAAAAGTGTTGTATTAACTAACTAACCACAGAGGAATTTAATATCCATAAAATTCTAGAAAATAACCCTTTTAAAAATCTGCCCAGCGTTATGTTTGTATAACACAATTTCTTCTCTCGTTTTCGTTGTTGAGATTGCAGTCATACAAGTAGTGATTTATTATTTTTATCGATGCTAGAATCGTTACATTATGTATACCTTATGTGTATTCCACATTTAGGAAAAGTTTATTTCCTTTTAGGTGTGTACAAGAATGGTCAAACATTCTTAAAAAAAACATGAAAAAAGCTTAATCCAAAACTATTTTTCATATAACTGCTCCTGACTATCTAGTTATTTATTAATTAATTTATTTATTTTCTTTTTGCACCTAATGGTAACAAAAAAAGTTATATTATGGAGACATTCTTGACCATGGCGTCTTTACCACCATACTTGTAGTTTCTATTATTAGAGGTTAATGAAATTCATGAAAAAATGAAGGAATTAACGGTTCCAGGTAGTGGGTTAGAGAAAATAATAGTCATTCTGCCACAAGAACGGTGCCGCAAGAAAGGTGCCGATTTCATTAGAAACAAATCGAATTAGAAGTGTCAAAGATTCACTTGTTAAGATTAATCTGCAAACACGTGTTACAATGAACGTGAACTAATCCGGGTCAGACGAGAAGGTGGTCAGATTGGGCCAACCACGCTAAACCACACAGAATACCGACTTATTGTACCTTCCGCACTACCTGACTTGTACGTGCCCTTCACCAGGGTCCTAATTTTGGGAAAAACCTATTTTTTAAAATTGAAAAACAACTATTTTCAATTTCAAATAATTTATTCCTTTTATCTATTTGAGAAATCTCAGGAAGAAGTTTTTATGGAACTTTTAAAGTTCTATTATTATGTAATATTACAGTTCTATAAGTATGTAATTTCATTTATCTGAAAGAAAATAGCATGTTAATAAAATTAACAACACAATAATAATAGTAAGTAAAGTAATAGTAAGTTACTCGCTTGTATTGTATAATTTTGTAGCTTTTTGGGCTTAAGGAAAAAATAAAACGCTTCCTTCTCCGATATTTCAACCCCTCCTTCGGTCATTCTCAATCTAGAAACAAAAATGTTATTAAAAATATTAATTACTATACAGACATCAACAATTTTACTGAATTTAACACAAAATACGACATTTATCATTTATACATAACCACATTTAAAATTTAAAATATAAACCATAAAATCTAAGCTAAAATTGTTTCTAGCTAGTGAATGACCCAAGGAGGGGTCGAAATATCGCAAAAGAGAGCCTTTTATTTTTTCCTTGTGACCAAAAAAAAGCAAAAAATTCAAAATTAAAAGCTCTGGTAGAACAAAAGTTAAATTGTAGATGTGATTTTCATGATCTTGAGTACAGAATTAGTTAGTAGACCAAAAATCAAGTCGATGTTATTTTCACACTTGATAGGTTAGTTATTCAAATATTACTAAAAATCAACGTTGTCACCTGTCAAGGGATTACCTAACATCAACTTGATTTTCAGTCTCCTAACTCCTAACTAATTTTGTACTCAGGATCATGAAAACCACATTGTCCACCATACTTGGTGCGACATGGACGCTCTCCACCGGTTTGTATTTTTCAAACGCCTATTGTCAAGCTATGTCGCGCAGACGAACTTAGCCGACCACATATTCTTAAAAGGCGTTAAAAGATTGACTTGTATACAAAATTCTAGTTTGATGGTAATGGTAGTCAGACACTTTTTTACACGCTATCTCCTGGACTAATAGAATAAAATTTATTTCAATACAATAAACATTACATATTGCTTACAATTTGTTTTTATAAAGGTCACAGCTAATAACTTTATCCTTTTTTTTAATAAGGATAAAGTTAATAATTTATAATTTTAACCTATTTTTATTTACTTACTGACACATTTAAATAGAAAAAAATGTAAAAACCTTTGTCTCAATTTGTGGTGTAGTAAAACTACTATATTATGTACATGTACAAGTTGTTATACGGGCAGTCTCCTCTGATTAGCTCTATTGAATATTTTTATTTTATTTATTGTTTTAATCGGAAGTCTAATGTTTTGTTTTAGTGATTACGTTATTCGTCTGCATTAGGCGGCTTTCACACTGAGTGCGAGACCGAGCGAGACCAAATGAGGCCGATTCCGTTTGAGAAGCAAATACATGTTTTAGCATGGGTCTATTCACGTTAAACACCGATGGAGACCGGCCTGAGCGAGACAGCGGGACCAAACCGACTCGGGCGTTTTTGTTAGCTAAGCGTTTTTGTTAGCTAAGCGTTTTTGTTAGCTAAGCGTTTTCGGTCGCTGAAAACGCTTAGCTAATAAAAACGCTCAAAAGAAACGCCCGAGTCGGTTCGGTCTCGCTCGGTCCGGTCTCACTCAGCGTTGAATGTGAATACACCTATGCTAATACATGTATTTGCTTCTCAAACGGAATCGGCCTCATTCGGTCTCGCACGCAGTGTGAAAGCCACCTTAATTGTGATATGTTGTTTATTAGATTCTTTTTATGTCCCTCACAGCTAGATAAAAAAAATACTTGGCTGAATCTAACAGGAACTTTTTAAAATATTCTATATCTGCTATTTTAAGGAGATCTGATAATTTATTTTGGATAACTTGCAGCTTTTTTAAATTTTTGTTGGAAGTGAAACTCCACGAAGCATTGGCGTATACTGATATCGGCCTTATGGCAACTTCATATATACTTAATTTATTTTGAACTGAAAGCTTTGAATCTCTAGACAGAATGGGAAAAAGTACTTTATTAGTTTTTTTTTTTTACATTTATCTACAATTTGGTTTATGTGGATAGTAAAGTTTAGCTTCCCATCAAGATGGTCTCCTAAGTACTTGACAGATTTACACCAAGGTAGAACCAGGCCAATGACAGTGAGATTAGCCGGAATTATTGGGCGTCTTTTTGAAAATAATATTGCTTCGAATTTATCAATATTGGGTTATGATCGCCAATCGCCAATGTAAGAAATAGTTGCGCAGTTTTATCAGGGCTTTATTTAATTTATTTATTATCGTGTCGGTTCTCCACTAGGAACTGAATAAGGCAACATCATCGGCGAATATGGCTAAAGTGACCAGTTTGCAACGTGGAATATCGCTAGTATAAAAACTGTATATTACGGGCCCAGGATCGAACCCTGGGGTACACCTGCAAGTAATTTTATAACCTGTGATTTGGAGTTATTGAAATGTACTTGAAATTTTCTGTTCTTGTGATACAAATGTCAATGTATTAATTTTGTAATGTATAAGGGGAATTTGCTCTTTATAAGTTTGTAAATTACTCCCTTGTGCCAGATGGTATCAAAAGCTTTTTCTAAGTCCACTAGAGCTAATCCGGTATGATTCTTAAGGCTAAAGTTAGTGGTGATATGCTACTGATAAAAAGCAAGTTGACACTGGGTCAAGTGGCCACTTCTGAAAAGTTAAGTTAAATTCTAAACCTGTATGAGGCTTAAAAAGAGAACATTCAAAATTATTTAAATAAAATTTATACGGTAATATTTAATATATAAAAAATTTAAAATAACTAATTGACTAAAAAATGATTATTTCAAAAAAAAGTGAAATCGCCTTTTTCACTCTAAAATTTAAATTGATAATTTTAAGCTTGTGTTTGCACGAACGCTTCGCGTAAGTTAGTTCCCCACATCTTGTCACTTGGCGAACTTGACTTTAAGTGGGTCATATCTCAAGTCGTCGGAACATATTATACTATACTAGCCGTTATGCCCGTGAAAACGGGCAGAATAAAATATAGTCAAAAAAGAGATAGTTATAATTAAAATATTTAAATAGATATATTATACTGTTTAAATAGAAAGTTTTATTCCCTCCGAATCATTACATAGGCATAGCTCAGCGGAAGCGTATTCGCCTGACGCACAGGAGGTCACTGGTTCAATCCCAGCTTATGCCTCACCAATTTTTAACGTTATAAATTATTTAGAGGTGAGTCGTCGCCGTCGTCGGGACACTACTCGATTATATAAAAGATAATACTAGGCTCGTTATGACTCTTGGGGTAACTATACCTATCCCGTTAAGGATTCGATAGACCACAAGCTACAAACCAACTAGAACGAGGAGCCAAGAACAAAAGGCTCGCAAAGCGCTTTGTCAGATTACTCTTCCCAACGAACCTAGCCAGAGCATTGATAAGAAGTGGAATACGCATACACAATTTATTCTAAATCAGTCATGTTTTAAGTAAGTCGTCGTTACGTGTAAAAGCTACTGACACAAAGGGCAGAGCTCAGGGATCATATTCAGTAAAAAAAAAAAACAGATTTTAAGAAAACTTCTGTCAAATTTTGCAACAATTATCACAGTTACTGCTCAGAAGTTTAAAAAAATATTTTTAGCAACGGCCGACATTTTTGGCGTTACTTTAATAAAACTGCTTTTTGCATTTGCTGTTATTACTGTAATAGTGGTCATAGGCTCCAACAACATATCCATAAATTATAGATATTTATCAACTTGCAAGAAAACCATTTTTTTTGTATAATTTGCCTTGTTGAACATCATTTAAATTTATTTAAAAATGAATTACTAATAATTAAGATAAAAAATACAATTTTAAAAAAACTGGTCTTATTCTCAACAATTTTTTTCTGTATTCTTCACCTAAATTGTTTCTATATGCAAAATTTGGGGAAGATTGAAAGACGGGAAGTAGTTCAAAATTTGGGTAACGGAAAAGTGCGATGAAACTTACAAAACAAAGTAATATAAGACCAGTAAAAATAATTAAAATATGATATTATAGAATTCATAAATCTAAATAAGTTCGTAATAAAAGTTTTTTTTTAAAAAACTTTATCAGACCGATTAATTTTTTTTTTTTTTACTAAGATCATTATTATCACCAGTAATCTAAGGAGTTACCTACTGAGAAGGATAGCATAGCATAGACTAGTCTATAGTACAAATTAAAAGTTTAGTATTTACTAACCACAAAGGAATTTATAACCACAAAAATGGTAGAAAATAGCCCTTTTAAAAATTATCCCAGCGTTATAAAAACAAATTTTTATAGAGATTGTAGTCACATATAAGTAGTAATTTATTATTTTTATCGATTTTTAATCGTTACATTATGTATTTATGCATCGTCTTTATGTATTCGGCAGTTTATTTCCTTTTAGGTATGTACAAGAATGGCAAAACATTCTTAAAAACAAAAAAAAAATCACTTGATCCAAAACTATTTTTTCACATGAAACTTTTCCTAAGTATAATATATTTTTGTACCTAATGGTAACAAAAAAAATATATATATTATGAAGACATTCGGGACCATGGCGTCTTTACCACCATACTTGTTGTTTCTATTGTTAGAGGTTAATGAAATTCATTGGTATTTTACCAAAAATTAAAGGAGTTAACGGTTCCAGGTAGTGGGTTAGAAGAAATTATAGTCATTTCTGACACAGGAACGTTGCCGCAAGAAAGGTGCCGATTTCATTAGAAACAAATCGCATTAGAAGTGTCAAAGATTCACAGCTTAAGATTAATCTGCAAACACGTGGTACAATGTATGTGAACTAATCCGGGTCAGACGAGAAGGTGGGCAGTTTGGGCCGACCACGCTAAACCACACAGAATACCGACTTATTGTACCTTCCGCACTACCTGACTTGTACGTGCCCTTCACCAGGGTCCTAATTTTGGGAAAAACCTATTTTTAAAATTGAAACACAACTATTGGATGATTGAACAGAAAAAATATTTTCAATTTCAAGTAACTTATTCCCGATTTTTTTTTTTTTTTTTT
>KZ651924.1:31039-59432 GCA_001010745.2 Gerris buenoi
TCAACTTTAAAATTTCAAATTGGAACCCCTATACTGTGATACATATTTGGAAAGGTCTTGAAAAAAGAAAACATTTGCCGCAAACCAGAGCTTTTTATCTTTTGCCGTTTCAAAATGGCGGCCAGTTGAAATTACAAAATTGACATTTTTGACATTATAGTTCACACCTGTCTTAAAACTAGGACACCATGAACACCCCCGAAGATGCTTCTAGCAGTAGGAGCGAAACATTGGGACGTAAACCCTTTGAGACGCGGTCACCACCAACAAAGACCTAGACCTAGAACTCCATTACAATTGAAACCGCGGAAGTCTACGAACATTGTTGACAAATAAAATGTTAGCCTTGATCAAAATGATTTAGTTTTCCAATCTCAGTTAGTTTTTTTTCAGTGCAGTGTGACCAAGTACCATGTGGTTTTGACACAGCTGAATGGTTTGACTAGAGTCAAGATGTCATTCAGATACAGATTATGAGAATTGTCATAAAATTGTGTGTGTAATCTTCTTCATTATGAACCTTATCTTAATATATTATTTAACTCTCTCCCTATTTGTTGTATTGTCACGTAGCTTGTTCAGTGATGGGTGCGCTACCTTCTTCAATAAGTTTCCTCCTGTTTAACTTCCATATAACTTGTTTAGTGAGTGATGTGCCACCTTCTTCACTAAATTTCATCCTGCTTAACTTCCATATAGCTTGTTTAGTGAGGGATGCGCTACCTTCTTCACTAAGTTTCCTCCTGTTTAACTTCCATATCACTTGTTTAGTGAGTGATGTGCCACCTCATTCTCTATATTTTACAATGTTGATTTTGTTTCTCATGTGGCTGATTCAGTTTGCCATCTTCACTAAATCTATTTTCAATTTATATCTTTTAAGTCATTATTCATCCTAATGTTTGTGTAATAATTAAATATAGATACGATAAGGAGAATTAAGTCTATACATCTAAATAAGTCTGTAACATGGTATTCTTTATAAGCTTGTAAAAGAAAACATAAGGAGGAGCCTGCACCGCGAATTCCTAGCAGCGCCTTCACTATAACTATCATCCTCCTGACATACAAATAAATAGGTATTTAAATCTGCTCTGCAGAAGAATTTCAGTGGTAAGGTTCCTAGAAGGTTAGTTTTTGGTAGGGAGACCTACTTAATTATATAGGCTATATTTGATAAATTTTATTTCTAATACATTTTTTTTAAATAGCTCAATATTTTAATCTTAACAATGGCTATTCATACGGATCATTTTTAACACTTTAATTGGGTTTAATTTTTATTAAGTTAAAGGATATTTAAATTTCTTTTAAAATAAGAAAAATATTTTAATATAAGAGAGTTAAAAGGTTCTAAGGATTTTTTGTAAGATAAATTTTCTCTCATTGTGTGTTTCAAATAAAGTTTCGATCAATTGGTGAGTGGAAAATGTTACAACATATTTCAAAGTTGTTCAAAAAATCGCATTCAACAAGTAAAAATAATTACAGCGGGACATTGAAAGCCACCTTGGGAATGACTCAAGGAAGGGTGATCGATTGCTGGCTCTTCTCAATATATATGTAAATTTACCACTCAAACGTAAGGGCTCTTACTCAAAAATCATCTCATTTGTAGATAATACTCCATTATTTATTTCAGATGGCACACTTACTGTGACCATGTAAACGAGGCTTTAGGACCCTCTACACAATGCATTTTGTTGTCCAACACGTCTCAACGTGTGTAGGCTGATCTTCAAACAATTTTCAGGTTTCAGAGAGATCGAAGTACATGTGTGGGTCACTACAGATAAATTCCTTGTGCGCTAGCAACAGTTTTGTCGTTTGTGGATAGGACTGTAATATATTGATAAATGCTATTCTATATTATTAATTATTTAAATTATAATAAAACTTAATTATGTTATGAAGAGAACGAAAAGAATAGTTTATTTATATCACTTTGGTGACAACATTATAAAGTAATTAAATACAACACTGTAATAAATAATATATAAATATCTAAATAAAGATCAACAAATTAATATAATGACTAAGACCCCACGCTCATATATAATACAGTCCGCAATTTATTTCTATTTATCTTTTCTTCCTATAACCTTTATCTTCTCGACAGTTGGTAGTATGGTAGGGGTCGCCCACTTCTCCTTTTGCTTTAAAAGAAAAAGTTTTTTGAGGACAAAAGCCTGGTAACTTGATTCTTACACTAAAAGTCTTCCTGAGCAAGGTTTGTATAATATGATTACAAATTTTCAAACTTAATAAGGTCTTGAAAAGACTAAGAACTAAGTACGTTATCTAAGTAATTTGAATAATCTTTTAAAAAGTTTTATTTATAAAAAGTTTTTCTTTGAAACATAACAGAAGTTTAAATAATCTTTACTAGTGAAAAAAATAAAATAACAACAAGAAACAAACAACAAAAAAATCTTAGAAAGGGCAAACAACCTCAGTAGAGGCGAACTAATTGGATTGAATTTTATGCACGTGTTTCCTTTTACAAATACTTTTGATTTGAAAGCGAAGTTTTAAAAATAAATTTCTCTCAAGGAATTTTGTGATTATCTTTGTAAAAATAGACTATAAAGTAAATATATAAATAGTTTTTAAGGTTATAAATAGTTTTTTAAGGAAATTTAAAATAAAATAAAATAAAATAAGAATATATATATCTCTTCAATAATTATACTGACGTTACTAATTCAGTAATTAGGTAAAATAAATTAAATTCAGTTATAAAATAGTCTGCCAATTAGTAAGGTACATAACTTGCTCGCTTCCTATTTCCTATGCTTTAATGATTTTATGCTTTTAAAACTTATTATTGTCAAATGCTATTTAATTTTCTCCCCATTTTTTAAAACATTGAATGGGAGCGTCTAAATGTAATGTGTAGGATTACTGAGTAAGTAGTCCACTGCGACTAAAANAAAAAAAAAAAAAAAAAAAAAAAAAAAAAAAAAAAAAAAAAAAACCGCCAAGTCTGTTGGCCAAAAAATTTGTGAAATCCCATCTTTCTGTCCCGCCAAGTGATGTTGACATTTTCTCCTGACCCAACACAGTCAACTTAGATACTTATCAGCTTCTTCTCCTTGGTGTTGTGCCTTGCCTCCTTGGAATTTTAATATTCTTCAAACACCATTACAATTTCTTGTTTCACCTTCACATTTGCAACATGAGGTTTGTGTGGAAGGATAGTTGTTCACCTCATAGTCTCAACTAGTACTAATATATGCAGGCGCATATTAGAGAGGAAAGCCTTTTAACAGTGTTGCTGAAGGCTCTTCTCAATGCCACAATGATCATTGCTGTAAATCTTTCCCATTATCAAAAAGAAAATAAAATAGAAATAAGTAATATACAAAAATTAAGCTTTCAAGGAATGGCCCCATGTAACTACTACTTTCTTTGTAGAGGCCGCGTTGAATACAGCCAGTTAACTTTGCGTATACTGCAGGCACACCGCCATGGAAAAGAAGCTAATAACTATCAAAGTTGACAGTGTTGGGTCTTGAGAAATTGTCTGCATCACTTGGCGGAACAGAAAGTTGATTTCACAACTTTTTTGGACCTCAGACTTGGCGGGTATTTTTTTTTTTTTTTTTTTTTTTTTTTTTTTAACCACATAGTGGTTTTTGGATCAGATTTCATGACTTTTTGCACGTTTCCTAAGGAAGGATTCTCTAAACTGTTTAATCCCACACATTAGAGTCAAATAAATGTGAAGTTAGGAGCTTGACAAGGTCTATAGAGACTGGAGAAACTACGAGACCTATGACATCGAAAGAACTTAACATTCTTATAGTAGAAGCATATAAAGATTTTTAGCAGCACTTGGCCACCTAGATACACTAACATTGCTATCATTTGCGCATGTCCAGCTTGATCCTGATCTTATATAAGGAATTTACTTGGTTCTACCCATTTTAGATTGTTCGCTAGCTTGGTCTCCACATTCAGCGTAGGAATGAGTTGAGGGTTTGTAGGGGGATAAGTTTGGGAGAGGGATACACTAGGGCCCTAGACGAATCTAAAAAGCCATCATTCATTAAACTCGGTGTAGGAATTTAGGCTGTAGGTGCGTCTAAATAAAATAAAGGAAGAATAAGAATAAGAAGAAGTACCAAAACTACTATTTTTTAAACCTATTTTTTGCTCCACTTTTACTTGGCCGATTTCGACCATTTTTTTTTATCTACAGGACACGCGGCCTTCAAAGATATTAAAAAAGATATTATTTAGGTAGCTTGTACGTATTTCACGCTGCAGACCCTCAAAAATCCTAGTTTGTCACCTACAGTATATATTATACACTGGCAGCTTTTGTGAAATTTTGAATTTTTGACTTGGCGGGGCGGAACGCTGGTTCGTTCCTAAATGTGTAGGATGACTGAGTAAGTAGTCCTGAGCGACTAAAATAATGAGTGGGAGTGTCTAAATATAATGAGTAGGATGTTTGAATAAGTAGTCCACAGCTACTAATACAATAATAAGTATGAGCGTAGTCCACAGCCACGGCCACTACAACATTAAATAGGAGCGACTAAATTTAATGTAGGACGACTGAGTAAAAAGTCAGCAGCGACTAAAACAAATATTTGGGAGCGTCTAAATGTAATGTGTAGTTGTAAAGATAGTTGGAAACTGAGTAAGTAGTCCATAGCGACTAAAACAATGAGTGGGAGCGAGTAAAAAATCACTTGCACCCTCGCGATTATTAACTCCCGAGGCGGAGCCGAGGCTTCACCTCAGGAACCAACTTCATCGCTCAGGGTGCAATCACTTACATTACTCCCTTGGTGCGTAAATAACTATTGCGACTTCCACATTAGACAGCGTGGCTTCTAGAAAAGGGATATTACATCTTTTTTATAAATTTTCTACTTTTTATTTATAGTTAATAATCAGATTAGTTGTAAGATACATCTGGATATTTCGTATTAGAAGCACGATTATATTCTGTAAAACTACCTAATTATAGTTTAACTTTTTTTACTCTTCATTTTTTTTTATTACCAGAAATTACATGTCAGAAACAGATAACTTCTATTTATTTTTGGAACGAAGTTCCTTATGGCACGTTCTGGAGCCCGGGAGTGAATCCGAAAAAAACGACCAAAATCACCGTCACAAAAATAATAACCGTCACGCAAAATCCGTCACGAAATCTACCGATGGCGATAACTTGTGTAAAAGTTGACCGACTTAGTTGAAAATTGGTACACATGATCATTTTACCAATGCCCAGGACAAATTCGTTGGACAACGTTATCCGCCCAAGCGTTCACGCGCAACGCTCGCGTAAACGTAAGCTTCAAATTTAAAATTGGAATTTTTGGACGGGAAAAAATTCTAACTTCATCTATTTAATGAGACAAACAACTTTTTTTAATAATTAAACGAACACCGACACTGCTATGAAGTGATAAAGATCGCTAAATTTATTAAAGCGGACCAAAACGATTAAAATAAAGAAAACAACGTTTTTACCGATATCTTATGTTCTAACGTAACGATTTAAATGAAATTTTGTATACATCACCTATAGTACAATTGAAACAAGCATGTAAAATTTCAACCTAATACAAGCCGAAGTTTTTGTGAGTTAATGATTTATATTTTTTATTTTAATATTTAAGTGGAGTAATATGCCGACGGGGTCGGAGAGGACAGTTCTTTTTCGTGCTACAACCATCGGCTTTAACTATAAATTTATCATTAACTTTTTTCTCAATATACAATACATACACAAAGCTTTTCATTTCATTTTGCCTTAACTCCGCTAGTAACAAATATAGTAACAAATATTTAGTTACTTATAATTATGTCTCTTCTAAATCCGCCATGTANTACATAAGACCAGTTTTCAAAAATGGAATTTTTATGTTAATTATTACATTAAAATACATTGTTTTTATTATTATACCATTCGTTTAATTCTTTGGAACACCTTCTAAATATACTTATTATTTTTCCTCAACAATGACACATAGATAAACAAACATTTATTGCTTCAATTTTGCAGTATAAAGAATACAACATTTATTTTACTGTTATATTTAGCGGTGAATCGGGGTAAAGCCAATGTACCCTAGAAGGTTTTGAAGATTACATAGTACTCGTACATTACATAGTAGTTTATTACATTATACATTTTTTAAAAATAATTAAAATTAAATAAGTCATTGCAAACTGAACTAAAAATTAAAATATCACACCTCTACACTACACACATTATTTTATAAGATATATGATATGAATTTTTATGACTGAATCATAAAAAATCTAAACATTTCTAGCAATCCTAGAAACCTTAATGTTTTCATACATGTAAGGTTTGTGTACAAAAATAATATTAAAGAACATTAAAACTGAAGTATAATAATTTTAATCTCATTAATAGTATGTATTTTATTTTTGAATAATATGTGTGTGGTTAAGCTTTATTATTGCTTATTGAGCTAAATGATTTTAAACATAACAAATATTTAGTTACTTATAATTATGTCTCTTCTAAATCCGCCATGTATAAGTAGTTATTACTGTGATTTTATAATTTATATTTAATGAAAAGCGTAAGGAACTACGTTCCTATCGGGTGTCCCACGACACCACACGTATTTTTTTTATTTTTTTATAATTTTCTATTTTTTGAAAATAAATATGAAATAGTTCTTGTGATATACAAAAAAAAATATATTTCTTTATTCTAAAAGAAGTTAAACTACCTATCTTATAAGGAGTAATTTTCTTTAATAATTCATATTATAGAGTGATTTACAACTTTTTCAGACAATATTTTGGAGTCATATAAAAGATTTAATATGTTGTTCTTTAACTCTGTTTCGGACAACACGTTTGGATTTATTAATAGCTCAACTTAATAAGCTCAAAAAAAAGTCGAAAGAATAATTTTTTTAAAACCATTGTGTCGGAAATATATTTATTTTATAAAATGCAATTTAAAATGAGAGATAAACAAAAATAGATTATTTAATGGTTCACAAAGGTGTTTACTATCATTTTATTATTATAATGTTTTATAACGCAATGTATTTTTACGCGGCCTTCAAAGATATTAAAAAAGATATTATTTAGGTAGCTTGTACGTATTTCACGCTGCAGACCCTCAAAAATCCTAGTTTGTCACCTACAGTATATATTATACACTGGCAGCTTTTGTGAAATTTTGAATTTTTGACTTGGCGGGGCGGAACGCTGGTTCGTTCCTAAATGTGTAGGATGACTGAGTAAGTAGTCCTGAGCNTTACCTTTTGAGTTGCGCCCCCAAACCTCTTGCACCCCTGGGCACGTGCCCATCGTGCCCCTATAGTTAAATCGGCCCTGATAATAGATAGATATATACTATAGTTGGTTGAAGAAATTTGGGTGGATTTTTAAAAGTAACTTCAGATAGTTCTATATTAATATCAACCACCTGCGTACATTAAATATTGCTTAATTTCTCCTTTTATTAAAGTGACAAAAATATAAAATGAAGTAGAAAATAATAGATCGCAACAGCAAAACATTAATAAAGTACACGATAGGATGCGAAGCAATGTGCCACAATATTTAGCAGACTATAGGTAATAATGCTTACAACATATTAAACTTTATTTAGATCTCGAAGCTATGTATAAATTGACGACTGAGTATGTCGATTGCAGCAACTAAAAGATAAACAAATACAATAATTATTATTGATATAATAATTTACTGTGAATTGTTATATTGATGAAGTTAATTATTAGTATTAATCAAATGGTTATGAATATTAATTATTAGTCATAATTAATATTAAAAATGCATTTTAACTTATTACCAATTAAACAAATTTTCAAAAATTGTGTTTATGTCGTTTTTTTTTTAACGGTGTTAGATGCGAGCACATGCATATGGCGTATAGGCTTTGGAATTATTTACTTAGATAGGCTTTAAACACCAATAATTTAGTAATAAAGGTTTATTAACCTTTTTTATGAAACATTAATTACCACACAAATCACATTAAAATATACTTCGCTTTCATGCGTGCAGGTGTTATTAAGATCGTAAATAGTTGGATAAAATATAATGAAAATAAACTTCTAATGTACACAATATATACATAGTGTCAAGAAGTTCTCTGGCTCCATTTATGTTTTTTTTTTTATGTTTACCAACGAATATCACCACTTTTAATAGTGGAAAAACAGGTTAAAATAACTTTTTAAATAAAAATAATTTGATACCTACCGCAGCAAACATTTCCTTATTTACAGTAATCATAGGGCCTGCTCTAATTATGATAGGTTTTTGACTACAAGACATCACTATCAACATCATCTTCTTAACATCTTGACTCCAGTCGAACCAATTAGCTGAGTAGAAACTAAAAGATACTTCTTCACTCTAAATGGCAAACAAACAGACCATAATTACTTTATTGCAGTGTACAATAGTACATTACGCGTCTAGTGCAGAAAGCAGCATTTTACGTGCGAGTGTGAAATTTGCGCCCGAACAAAGCAAAATGAAGTTTTCGCACGAGTTGCGTACCGTACTTTATCTACGATTGTTGGATTTAATAATAAATACAAAAGATCCCCATTTTCGTCATAATTACTTAAATCACTCATTATTTTTCTCTAAAAACATGATAAAAACCAATTACTTTTATTAAACAAACAGCAAATTAGTTTTATTAATGTAAATAAACTCTATTCGTGAGATAAGGTGAAGAATTCACACAACTGCGGAATTAAAGAGGAATTATGAAACGTGCATGCGCAATGAATACAACTACGAAAACAATCACATTTTTACGCAAAAATGAATATTTTTGAACAAAAATAAAATATTTTTATTTCGTATCAATCCTACATAAAATAATGTTTATTGCTTGCTAAAAGAATATAAAGAAAATTCTTAAATATTACCAAATGACTGATATGATCAGCTGAGAGTGCCATACAACCGAAAATTAACAACTCCATTAATGACAGAACGATTGCTTCTAATTTGTAGGCCATGTTGCCTTCGTACTGAAACATAATTAAATACAAGAATTCTTTACAATTAGGATATTTTAAAGGGAAAAAGGCGATATAAGGTTTACTCATGTAGGTCCAAGTTGACCTAAAGCAGCCTACACGATCAAGCCTCTTGATCAAAACAGCGCGTCAAGCCATTGCTTGACCATTGTGTCAAGCGTGATTGATAGTCTAAGAACCTGTTTGATGCTTGAGCCAAGCCTTTACGATTATGGAAAGTTTGAATGAGGCAAGCGGCTTGACGGAGCGCTTGAGTCTAGAGCAATTTTGATCAAGCATTCAGTCAATCACCTGCTCCACCCCAAATCCTGATTTGAAACCATGGTATCTACACATTACTGATCCACTACGAAAAAATTGATGGGATGCTTGATGGAATTCGAAAAGCGCCCCAAGATGGCGCTTGAAGATGGTGTCAATCAGCTTGACGCGATGTTTTGATCAAGCGGCTTGATCGTGTATAGGCTGCTTAAGTTTAAATAATGATTAACAGTATAGATCGAATAGAAAGTCACAAACAAGACCAATATAAAGCCATTGAAAATAAAATAAAGTAATTATCTAGAATGATTAAAACATTATGTTCATCCTACAGGAGCCAATGTTGAATATAGCACCAGGGCAGCCAGTCAGTGAACGTGGCGCTTGCTAGAGGATTGTAGATGTGGATTCCTCATCAAGATAAAAAAAAAAAACACTTTTTTGCTCAGCGTCAAATTCCCTGTAAGAACCCGAAGTAATGCAGTTTCGTTCGGGGAAACCTTTTTTGCTTTTGTACAAGAATTGGTTGAGATACTGTCCGAATAATTTCACGCCTGGTAACATTCGATCCACCATAAATCAAAAGCTAGTCACCCACGCCAAGAAGAAGTTATTTGTATGATACATTTCGATGAAATGTTTAATAATTATTAAATGTAATTTTAAAGAAAAGGGCTAAATAATGATAATGAACTTGTATGTTGTATGTAAGAAATGTTGCCTGAGTTTTCTCGGATAGATTTTAATTATTCACGTCCATATTCTGCTGAAAGTCTTGATAAAGCCCTCTATATACATCAAGTTGTTGATAACTTTTAACTCTTTTATTTTTTTAATTTTTATTGGATAACACAACTGTAAGATAATGAGATGTAGATGTGGTTAATTAATATTATATTTCATAGTAAGACAAATCATTGAATAATAAAAATAACAAGTATATGTTAATATATGACATAATGTCATATTATGTCATTATTATATGACATCTCCCCCTCTTGGGAGTGCCCATGTCGCGGTCTTAGCTGCGATGCATGTTTCCTCTGTTCGCGCCCGTTCAGGAGCACTTTGTATGACAACGGTCCAGTCACCTCTGTCACCTTCCCTTCCGTATGTCCTGTCTTGTCTGGATTTCTGACCCACACTTCCTGTCCTTTTTCATAAAATTTCTCTCTAGTTCCGTTATCGTGGTATCGTTTTTGCTTTGCCAAACCTACTTCAACATCTCTACTCATATCTGGTTTCATCAAACTTAATTTTGTTCTCATTTGTCTTCCCAATAATACTTCTGCTGGTGTCCGTTCTGTTGTCTTATGTGGTGTTGACCGGTAAGTCATTAGAAATTTTGCTAATCGAGCATTAATATCCTCCCCATTTTCTTTTGATGCTTTAAACCTTCTTTTAAACGTCTGTACCGCTCTCTCGGCCAACCCGTTACTTTTGGGATGATATGGTGAAACTCTAACATGTTTGATTCCCGTGCTATTACAAAATTCCTTGAAGATATCTGACGTGAACTGCGGCCCATTGTCCGAGACTATTATTTTAGGAAAGCCAAAACGTGCGAATATATCTTGTAACGTACTAATTGTTTTTGCTGTAGTGGTTTTATGTAATGGTACTACCTCTAGCCATTTTGAAGTAGCATCCACTAACACCAGCCAGTACCTGCCTTCAAAGGGACCAGCAAAATCTATGTGTACTCTTGTCCAAGGTTCGACAGGTATCGTCCATGATTGAAGTGGTACATCAGGATCTGCCGGTTTATTTTCTTGACATTTCTTACACCTTTTTACTGCCTCTTCTATATCTGCATCAATGTTAGGCCACCACACATGAAACCTTGCAACAGATCTCATTGCAGCAATGCCCGGGTGTCCTTCGTGTAGAATCCTAAGTACCCCTTTCCGCAATGCTTGTGGTATAATCATTCTGCCTTTCCATAGTAATACTTTTGTTTCGTAAGAAATTTCTTGTCTCTTGTCAAAAAATATATTTAGCTCCTTTGGTAAATCTTTCTTCTCAGGCCAACCTCTGTCTAAATAAGATATAATTAATTGTAACAATTTATCTTTTGACGTTTCTTCTTGTAGGTTTCTCCTAGATATTGCCATTTCATCTAACCGCAACCGTAAAATTTTCTTGCCATATTTATGGTCAGGTTCGGGTTCCATATCCTCTTCCCCATTGCCTAGTAGAGGAAGTCTTGATAACAAATCGGCTGCAACGTTATCCGTTCCTTTAACGTGTTGAACCTCGTACGAATAAGCGCTCAAAGTCAACGCCCATCTGGTGATCCTGTCTGCTGTCATTTTTGGAATTTCTGAATTTTCGCCAAATAATCTAACTAATGGTTTATGATCAGTTTTTAATACAAAATGACGTCCTAACAAATACTGCCGAAATTTTGTTACTCCAAAAATAATCCCTAATGCCTCCCTATCAATGACTGAATAGCGCTTTTCTGATTTTGATAATGCCCTAGAAGCGTATGCAATTGGTTTTTCTATATTGTTATCTATTTTATGCGATAATACTGCTCCAACGCCAGATTCACTAGCATCTGTTGAAACTATGAGTGGTAAATCAGGGTTGTAATGAATTAAATTATCCGATGAAGATAATGTTTCTTTCAATTTATTTATAATATCAGTGTCTCCTTTAGACCAGTTCCATTTTGTCCCCTTTTTTAAAAGCCGGTGTAAAGGAGAACATACGCTTTGCAAGTTGGGAATGAATTTTTGGTAATAATTTATTGAACCTAAAATTGAACGTAATTCTTTTGTATTCTTAGGTTGGGGCATTTGTTTAATTGCCTGAAGTCTTTCCTCTGTAGGGTACACCCCGTCCTTATCTATTCTATGTCCCAAATATTTAACTGATGTTTCTAAAAATTTACATTTGCCCTGTTTACGCCGGTTTGTATGCAGAGAAGAATTATTGTTTATAAAGATCGTTTTCATTTTGATAAGGTCGATAGGGCACTGAGGTAGAGTCTCGTCGGCAATCTCGCTTTAGTTGGCTTCCAGACTTGGTTTCTAGAGGGCAGACTGCCGTTTTTATAACCTTCCGGTTTTACCCTATTATTTTACGTGAAGTTATTATCTTTATTCAGTAGCTCAGAAGTTCGGTGGTTAAACTTTTATTGCAAACGAAAGTGAATTTTTCCGCGATACGTAGGTACAGAAGACACCGGGGGCCCCCCACCTGCATCCACCAACCTGCGTACCGGCGTGTTGGANTCTTTTGTATTCTTAGGTTGGGGCATTTGTTTAATTGCCTGAAGTCTTTCCTCTGTAGGGTACACCCCGTCCTTATCTATTCTATGTCCCAAATATTTAACTGATGTTTCTAAAAATTTACATTTGTCCCTATTAATGTGAATCCCTATATCCGCAAATTTTTTTAGTACAGCTTCTAGCCGTTTGAGATGTTCCTCTATTGTTTTGCCCGTTATAATTACGTCATCGAGGTAGCATGCTACGCCTTCCATGCCAGCTAAGATTGTATCCATCGTTTTTTGAAATAGGGCGGGAGCAAAATTCACACCAAATGCTAACCTACAATAACGAAAATAACCTACATGAGTAGCTATTATTAAAAATTTTTTTGAATCCTCATCTACTTGAAGTTGTAAATACGCATCTTTTAAATCGATACTAGAATATGCAACGCCCCCTTGTAATTTTACCATTAATTCTTCAAACGATGATGAAGATGAAGAAATTGAAATTTTTCGAAGAGTAAAACAATTTAACTTCGAAATATTTGATGCAGAAGATGAAGATTTGGACACTTATTTAGAGAGATTCGGAATAGCACTATTCCTTAACTTGCGTATTGCATACACGCGCACCCTTCGGTAATGGCAACTTAAACTTAAGAACCCAATTTAATCCAAATAAAGGGACATCATGTTGTTTAACAACTATTATTGGTAATCTTAATTTCTTGTCGAAAGCCCGTACTGTCACTATAGTTTTACCTAATGTTTCCAGTGGAACCCCGGTGTAGGCTATTAATTTTGGCCCTGGTTCTAATGCAGGTGATCCTATCTTAACCCAGATTGCTTTACTTATTACTGATTCTGTTGCCCCAGGATCATAGAGCATGTCAATATTATGGTTGTTTATCTTAAGTTTTAACATAATTTTTTTACCAGAATTAATAGCTCTAATTGTAGCATTACTAGAGTCTGAATCACCAGATGAGGAGTACGAACTTTGTGCGCTTGACCGTACTCTATATGTGCCAGACTCGTTTCGTTTAATTTTTGCTCTGCCCTCTGTGATACAGACTTTACTCAAATGGTTACCACTGCAAAGGTCGCACTTCTTTTTAAAAGCTAGACACTTTTCATTAGTTTTATGAAAAAATTGGCCACATTTAAAGCAATGTTTTCCCCTTACTAATATTATTGGTTTAAATTTGACCTTTTCCGTGTTACATAATGTTTTTGTTTTCACTTCATTTGTTGATGTCGGTTGATCACATAACATCAGTTGTGCCTCTTCAGCTCTTTCCATGTTTAATGCTGAATTTTCTACCTGAGCTAATGTAGATGTTGTGTCTGGGTGTAGTCTTAGAAGTTCTTTCTGCCACTGAGTGTTGTTTATACCAACTATAAATTGATCTCTTAAACGTTCTTCCAATGAGCGCCCAAAATTACATTTCCCAGCGAGACAGCGTAGAAAATTAAGAAATTTATAAATTGGTTCATTGTGTTCTCTTGTTCGTCTAGTGAATGTAATTCTTTCGCCTAAAGTGGAGAACTGTTTTACATAATAAGACTTTAACACATTTATAATATCCTCATAAGTTTGATTACTTACTGAGTTTGGTCTAAAGTGATCATAAACTACTTTGAAAGCTTTACTCCCTGTTTTAGAAAGTAGAAGATCTTTTGCCATTCCATCGTTATTGATGTTTTGGATTCTTAGTGCTATTCCGAATCTCTCTAAATAAGTGTCCAAATCTTCATCTTCTGCATCAAATATTTCGAAGTTAAATTGTTTAGTCTGGTTTTTGTCCTTCAGTACAGTCCTTTTTATGTATATTGATAGTCATGTTGTCTGGTGGTTGTCCTCTTTGGTCAAGCGAAAAGCACATATATTTTGTCTTTTCCATGTTTAACGTCAGTAAGTTATGATCAAACCAGGATTTTACTGTTGATATTCCCTTTGATGCATTTCGAAACACCTGATCCCAGGTGTCACCTCTGATACAGCAAAGTGTCATCCACAAATGAGATTATCTCTGAGTAAACGTCATCTAATTTCAGTAGGTCGTTTAAGTATATCAGGAAGAGCCAGCAGGCTATCACAGTACCCTGAGGTGTTCCGAAAGTTACATTCAATGGTTAACTTACCTGTCCATTCACTTTTACTTGTTGGCATCGATTTTCTAAATAGCTTTTAAATAAGTTATGGCATTTGCCTCTTATACCTATTGAGTAACTTCCTAAGTAATACCTCATGTGAGACGGTGTCGAAGGTCTTCTTCAAATCTATAAATATAGCCAGAGATTTGTTACCCGTGTCTAAGTCGTTGATTACATGTTCAGTTAGTTTGTATACAGCGTCACTGGTACTTTTATTTTTCATGTATCCGTATTGGTTAGATGATATAATGTCATTATTTTCCAAGAAGTCTGTCAGTCTAGTCTTGATACATTTTCTATTATTTTAGATATATTGGAAGTAAGAGATATGGGTCTGTAATTAGAAGGGTCAGTCTTTTCACCTTGTTTCTGTAAAGGACTACACTTCTTTAGCAGGAAATTTAATAAAATACAAATTAACTAATAATGATAAAGTGTATTAGATTAATGATTACAGAAGTTTAACATAATGTTAGGAAAACGATATTTTAAGATAAGAGATCTCTAGGCCATCTCCTCTTCAAACGTCTTGGTGGGTTGCTTGGGATAAACTGAGAGGACAGAAGTTGTACAAGATGATTAGGATGGTAGGATATGGATTCATGGAATTTTCGATATCGGGATACGGTTAGATCTCGGACAAAGGGAAAATTTAAATCTTCGTGGAGAGTTAGGTTGGAAACATAAAAAGGAGCATGTACTTGTAACTCTAACGAATTTTATAAGAAAAGGAAAATTTAGAAAGATAATATGAAATGTCTTACGAATAATACTAAGACAGCAGCAAGTCCCATGTCGAGTCCTCCAGTAACAAATATGCACAGCATAGTCATTGAAAAGACTTGGTTAAAGTATCTTGTGCACCTTAAATAACAATATATTTCTTTCAATAAAGATTTCAACTTTTTAAAAACAGTTAAAGAATAAAATGGTTAATATTGTCAATTTTAACCTGTTCTTCTATCAATTTGGGTCGATCCTACTAATAATATCCGATATTTTCAATTTTGATAAGGTTAGTTTTGTAGCCTATCTTTATTTTCATCTTTATTTTCAAGGTTAGCTTGGATGAATAAGACAAAATTTATAAACAAAGACTATGAAAATTGTTAACATTTTAACACAAAACAAAAATCACAGGTCGATATACCATGATAAACTGGTATGAAGATTGTTATGTCCCGATTCCATTCTGTCTGGTTCCCTTCTTTGATAAGTCTTATAAAGGGTTCGATTGATTTATACCCCCCCCTTATTATTGTTAGTGTGGGTTACATTCGTTTTTGATCATTTAAAAATCCATTATTTTGAAGAAGTAGAGCCCGAAAACTACATGGGTTTTATAAGGCTAGGCACATACGCTCGATTTTACTGTGACTTAACTATTGAGTTTCAATAGATTATCTCCTCAATGCCTCGATTTTTCCTCGACTAAATTGTTGGTTTTTAGATATGCGCATACTATAAATCATTTGCAAATGAGATCTCCCATCATTCGTGTGCTATTATACCCACCTTGCTTCCAACCCCACCCAGCCATTTACCACTTCTTAGTACACTCCCACAGTTTTTTTTATTACTATAATTAATACTATAATTATGAGGATTATCGTGATAATGGATATTTTTAGGTGTTAATAAAGATAATAATAATTTTTAATTTAATATTATAAATATCTGAATGCCCTTTTAGAGATTTTTAGTTGGTACAAGCACATAAAGCGCTAGCCTCTTTTATATACCCTCAATGAAATTCCCTATAACTGTTAATAAGTCCAGCCATTTTAAGCGTTCAAATGAATTTTAAACAAAGCTCAAGGGTCGCTGATCGACTGTTAAATTGAGTGTATGCTCACTCCAATACACGTCAATGTACATAGCGCTGTCAACCGATAGTTGTTCAACTAAATAGTAAAAAGACGATCTCTTAGGTTTTTTTTTTTTTTTTTTTTACTGGAAATCCAAGATGGCGGATAATTCATGTCACTCGACATTTTTTTTTTTTTTTTTTTTTTTTTTAATGGAGCAACTAGCGTGTCGATAGAATGCGCACTTCCATAGAGTGCCCAATAGCTTTTTGACATACATCTCAAGGGTCGTGAGATTAAAAATAATAAAAAAAAAAATGGCTCAGGCCTACCAAATAAATTTTGGAACTGTATTATGAAATGGGTGACATGAAGTTTTCGTGAAAATCATATCAGCTGTAAAAACCGTATATTTCGTAACTGGATAGCTATTTAACTTAAGTATCTACCCATTTACATTACGGTGCTAGGTGTACACCAAGGTGTTTGTGGGGCCCAATGCCTGTGTGGGAAATTTATCATATAAAAATGAGGAACCATTTGTTTGATTAAAAGTTTATTTACTTTTTCACGGTGATATGATGCAGAACTGTCTCTTTGATGAACCTTGATTGCGTCGTTCTCAGCTCTTCGAAAATTCCCTCTTTCTTTCTCTGTTGATTTATCTCCCGGCAAATCTCATCCATGTTTTCTGCCCTGTGCTTAATAATTCTTAAGTGAAATCTTATATAAATCATAGTGATAATATAGAAGGTTACACCTCCACCCATAACAAATATCGTTATAAAAATCGATATAACCTGAAAGCAGTTTGGTAAAATGTACTGAAGGATTATGTAACCACCCATAGAAGGCCAGTAAGTGTTGACCGGTGCTAAAAGAATTAGATTTTGATCGTAGTTATAATACTGTCCATCGATAAAACTCGCTATCCAACCAAAAAAGATATACAAAAAAGCCGCGTATACAAACATTTTTGGAACAGCGTAATTCACTATTTTCTTATAGAGTTCCTTCTCCCTTATCATTTCCTTGATATTCTCGTCTTTTTCGTTTTCTATATTTATCTCCATAGAATAAATTAAAGTTGCCACAAGTTCTATACTTTTCTTATACTTAACTGCTGCAAAAAGCATGTAACAGCTTAGAAATAACAGTAAGAGAATGTGCATTTGATTGAACGTATCACCTAGCTCCGGATATACGATTATGATAGCGGATGTAATGATTGTAACATGAAGCAATCCTGCCATAGCGTAGTAAATTATCATCGCGTAATTAGCAAGAACGGAATCTTCTGTATATTTTAAATGGAAACCACTTGTAGAAAGCCATCTACCGAATATACTGTCAACTACTGCGTGTGTTTCAACATCTTCTTCAGAGGCAAGCCACCTGGAAAGACCCATATCTGTTTTTCTGAAACAATAATAATTATATTTCAACGCTAATTTACTAAAATACACCAGCTACTAAAATGTTATAAGAGAAGCATTATCTCTCACATTATAACTTTAAAATAGAATATGATTTTAGGTAAAATTATCAATTAGGGGGTTTTGGACATATGTTGGGAAGATATACAGTTTCATTGAATACAAATAGCGTAATCAACTATTTTATAATAACTAGGTACACATTTTAATATTAGTCTATTCACACTAAAATCTAATAACTACTTCTGCACAATGTCATTTCACTTGACATCACATCTCCTTTCCTCTCTCTCTCTCTCTCCCCTTCCAGCTTCTCTGATATGACGACGGTTCCTTGTAAGAACTCTTCGACTGGGCAACTTTATGATGAATTTTCTGTGAGGACCTACTTCCACTACTTTATCCCATCTTTCGTGGTTGGGTTTTGAAGCAACACTCTAGTACCTATTTTAATTTGTTTTAATGTATGGGCTCTTACGTCTTACGTGTCATATACTCTTGTTTTCTCACCCTGCTGTTACATATTTCTACGATCTCCTTCCATTTACATGCAAATCATTTTTTTATGTGCTGGTACTAGTGACCTCAAAGACCTTCCAAAAGCATCTGTGCCGGTGATAGACTATTGACTTTTTGAGTATTGCTCCACTCGAGTAGACCTGCACTATAATGAGCTAGCTTCATCTAACGTACCATCTTACACAATTATATTGTGCTACTCACAATTATATTGTGAAATAAACGGAAAGATTAAGGGAGGTACGGGACATAAAAACTAATCAAAGTGAAGTTAAAATCTTAAGCTAAATGTTAATTAAACGGGGGAAAAAAATGACGTTTCGTTAAGAGACGGGACTAAAAGTGCACAAACCTTTACCTCAGAATGTCACTTCTCGCGAACTACGAGAGGTGATACATTTCATCACCGGAGGTAAGCACAGATCGGATTATGCTAAATAACAGAAAAAAGGGTAAAACGGGACTATAAGAAACGTTACAATTTGTCAATACGATACAGTTAATGTGATTAGCAATCCTGCAGAAGAGACTGTAAAGGTAGTATCAGGTATATTGAGTCCACATGGTGTAGTCCAAAGGTAACTCTAACGTTGGTTGTCCAGCGTGTAGGATCTCGCCCCCAACTTCGTAACGGTACGATACGGGAATCCCACAGAGAGAAATACATAAAGAAAAGTTATACAGCTGGCTAAAGCGTCATTATCCTCATCGGCTTACGAGACGACAAACACAGTAGTTGTCGGAAGGAATCCGCTTGTAAACGTCCAGAAACGTGGGTCGAATAGGCTAAGTCGGCATAGTTACCGAGATTCATCCGTAACGGGAAGTGCAAAAATAACTCCAAAGGTATCTCAATCAGAAAAACCGATTACAGGAAATAAGAAAATTAACAAAAGATAAACCGGAAAGAACCCGTCATTTTTTAAGAAACACTTGGAAAAAATATTCCGGGGAAGAAACGTACGATAAACGGCACGGAAACAAATAAAAACCTACCCACTGGTTTCCAGTGTTGAAAAAACTAAAATAATGGTTGAAACCAATCTGAACAAAACAGGTCTATAAAAGTAAAGAAAACGGAAATAAGAATTTAGATAGTAAAATTAATTTTCTAGCTAGAATAGAACAGAAGATATTGGAAAAAGATAATAAAATATATAAGATGGTGTGGTGAAGAAGAATCGGTAGAGAAATTGAGGGACTTGGTAGATGTAGGATAGTTCGTCGGAGATCCAGTACATGGCAGTCGGTGCTCGGACACTGGAAACAAGTCTTACTCAGCAACCTTCAAACCTTCAAATAACCTAATACGGTACAACACAGCCACCCGTGTCTTGAATAGATAAGGAAAATCAGGGTCATTTGGCATGTCACTTTAAGAGCTTTGGTATGGCAAGAAGCCAAATATTAAATTTTTCCGTGTTATTGGCTCTACATGTTATGCTCATGCAAAATATTCCTGGGCCATGGGGATGGACCATGATTACTGGGGAGTGCACGCCGGTGTGGTCTACTCTTCCCTCTATTATGGCTGCATGCAGAGAATGAGTTAAGTGTAGTTGCTCCGGATGCTATACACGATGCTCCTGTTCAAAGGCTCAAGAATGTCAACAATGTTCGTAGGATTCCGCGGTTACAATTATATTGAAGTTCTAGGTCTTTACGCGGTCCGTTACTGACCGCGTCTCGAAGGGAGTACACGTCCCGACATTTCGCTCCTACTGGAAGAAGCATCTTCAGGGGTGTTCAAGGTGTCCTAGGTTTAAGACCTAAGGTTTTAACCTAAGACCTAAGGTTTAAACCTAGGACATCATGAACACCCCTGAAGATGCTTCTGGCAATAGGAGCGAACCTCGGAAAGTACATCCTTTGAGATGCGGTCAACACCGGAAGACCAAGAACTTCATTATATAATGTCAACAATATCAATTTTGTAATTTCAACTGGCCGCCATTTTAAGGATTACTATTATTTTAACCTTTAAGGATTAGAGATAAATGTATAAGAAAAATAAAGTTTTTCTTTAAAAGAGCATTAAGAAAAAAAAAAGAAATTCAAAATCGGACCATTAAGAGATACAGAAACATTTATGGTGGATAATGACCGCCATTTTGGTGTTCTACACGGATTATGAAGTGACTCCCTGTCTGAAAAGTTAACTCTGGGCATTAACTATATGACCACAAAAAGTGGCATATTCCAATTAAAAAGTGCAGCTTTCTTTGGTGTACCTGACGTACTATTACTTCAGTGTGCTTGGGAGGCTCCTCTACAACACAACAGTATAGCACAAAAACTCGCTCCGACCCACAATTCCTTCTCATCATCGACTTTCAATCCGAAACCGACGAGTGTGCCAACCGCCTAAATCTGGATCACTTTCTTTCAGAGGATTTTAGTGTAAGGAAGCTTAGAAAATCGCTAAAGGAGAAGTCCTTAGATGAATAGTCCAGATGTAAGTGGCAGGGTATAGGAGTGTGTCAATTCAAGGATACTCCCAATAAATACCTCTGTGGTTCACTGCATAGACGATGACGGCTCTTCGAGATTCTGTGACATCGTGGCCTTCCCGAAAAATTCAAAAAAAAAAAAAAAAAAAAAAGCCTTAACAATAGACTCTACAGTCAGGTACGAAACCAACGACCCCACCCAAGGTGAGAAAGTCCATAAGGAGAAGAAATGCATTTTAAAAAAGTGCATCACATTCCTCAATGAAAAATACCACGAGAGCCACGGTGCCATAGAATACCAGATAAGAGGGTTATGGTTTGGCTCTAGAGTCTAGAGTATTTATTCTGAGTTAAACATCTGTTTGTTTTGACGAGGTCGGCATCGACAGAAAATATATGGCCACTCTGTCAGAGTCCATTATTTTAGACTCCCTGGGATTTATTAACTATCATATCTACTAGAGGTCGACCAAGAAGTCATGAACACGGGAGAAACTGAAAGCTTGGCTTCGTTTAAAGTCGGAACTTCCGAGTATTGCCGAAGTCAGTATAGTCGGGTGCTATTCTAGTTTGTATGAAATGCGCAGTTATGTCAAATCTCACAAATAACAACAAGAAGGTTTCCAATCTGTTAGGTTTCCTGTTTTGTTTGTTTTTATACAGTACGAATTATAGTCACAACTGTCCTAAACGATTTTCGTACGATCCACAAATCCACGGGATGATGCAAATACAAAGTTCGCTACAAATCAAAAGTCAAATCAAACTTAGAAATAAAGAGGAATAATCAATAAATAATAATATAAAGATATTATAGTATAGATAGTAGAAGTGATTTCTTATCAGGTACAGTGTTGCCCGTAGCAAAAAATATAGAAGTTAAAAAAATAAAATGATTAATAAACAAATCACAACACTGTGTTTTTTGACAGTGGTCTATTTTATTAAAAACTGACTGTATATGGCGACACTAGCGCACTCCTCAGATTTCCATGACTTCTTGGTCGACCTCTAAACACATAATTACTTTAATTTTATCCTCTACTTTAAATAAATTTGTTTTGACAGTGTGACTCTTTCTTTGTTTAATGGTAACTTAATTGCTAATTTATTATAATTGATTTCATCATGTTATTTAATTAATTGTACGTAATATTATTTTACTACGTTTTTATATTATAGCTTGCTTTCTTGTTTGTTTGTTTGTCCAGTACAAATCTTGCAATCGATTTTTAAGAACTTCCTGAGTAGCTAGACATTTGAAACTTTTAGAATAGCTCAGAACACGATGACAATGCATTATTTAAATACTTTTATGCATCATTCAGCAAAATTTAATTCGTTTTCAGCAATTTGTGCTGTATGGAAAGTTACTTCGGAAAATATCCACATGTTAAATTATTTGTTTTTTTTAAATATGTCCCATATTTACAATCTCCATTTTGACAGGTTTCAAATTTATGATTTATGAGAGAAAATTTAAAAACTTAGTATATATAAAGTTCTTTTTATCTCGCAATTATTTATTACTAGCTGGATACCCGTGCTTCGCTACGGAGTGTTTTTATATTTGATAAGTTTATAAACTACCAGGAAAGCATACAAGTTATTTTACTATGCGAGAATATCTAGATTCTATCCCTCCTACTTATATCCCACTCCTCTTTGATAATTTAATTTGTAAATATCCTAAATTTACCCCCCTCCTAAATGAAAATAAGACAAAACTGTACATAAAAACAATTAGTGTACTCTTAAAGAGCATTTCAACGATATGCATCATGAAGATGGAGGGTATTAATTACTTGTACCCCGTACCCCTCTGAACCAAAATTTATAGTTCGAAAATTCGTGAACAGTAACCTCCCCTTTGCTTTGAAGGTCAAGTGTGCAAATTTTCATCGAGATCGGACTAAAACTGTAGATTTGTATAAAAGACTATACATATGTACACCCTTATGATGACATTTATATCCATATACCCCTTCTAAATGAAAGTAAGACAAAACTGTACTTAACAACAATTACTTTTCTCTTAAACAGCTTTTCAACGATTTGTATCATGAAGAGTATCTATTACTTTGTCATTTGTACCCCTTAGACATTACAACAATTACTGTACTCTCATAGAGCATTGCAACGACATGCATCATGAATATGAAGGGTATTCATTACTTGTACCCCGTACCTCTGTGTACCAAAATTGTAATTTCGTAATCTCATGTAGGCAGTGACCTTCACCTTGTTTTGAAGAAAAAGTGTGTAAATATTCATCAAATTAGGATAAAAGACATACCCTCATACGGATACTCTTCTTTTATATAAGATATAGCTTTATTTTTCAATTTACCCCCCTCCTAAGTGAAAATATGATAAAACTGTACATAACAACAATTACTGTCCTCTTAAAGAGCTTTTCAACGATATGCATCATGAAGCGTATTCATTACTTTGACATTTGTACCCCGTACCCCTGTGTACCAAAATTAAATTTCGAAAATTCATGAAGTCAGTGTTTTTCCCCTTGCTTTGTAGGTCAATTATGCAAATTTACATCAAGATCTGACTACAACTGTAGATTTGTATAAAGAACATACATTCGTTGATTTTTATATATGTATGGCCGCCATCTTAAATCAAAATGCCCGATTGGTTAACCATTTATCTAAAGTTACTAATTTGATATAAGGAATCTAACTTCTAAATTTCAAGGTTCTAGTGCAATTGGTTCCGGAGATATCGTCTTGTCGAATTTTGTATATAAATGGCCGCCATCTTGAATCAAGATGGCGGATTTTTAAAATATTTCTTAGCGAGCACCTAGGAGGTAAGAGGAACACACCTACAAAATTTCATGGTCGTAGGTCCAGTGGTTTCAGAGATATCGTGATGTGTCAGTGAGTCAGTGAGTCAGTGAGTGGTATTTGGATTTTATATATATAGATTTAAGTAATGTCTCACGATAGATCATGTCATGTGTGTTTAGCACCCATTCTATTTAGGCAGCGTCACTGTTTGTTTTTTTTAAATAAAGTGTTTCTCTCAGCGGGCTACTTTCGACCACCCATCCAAATTTTGAGTAATTTTGAAGATATGGTTGCAAATAAATGTATATTTGTGAATATGTGGAAGAAAAACAAATGGGCGCAGAAGGTTGAAACTTATATGGGACAACAATGAGCTAATTATGACCTACCATACAAATTTCATTAAAATCGGACGTGTTTTTAAGATATGTTGGTTCGCAAATATTGAGTGGCAGGCCGACAGCCAGAAACGGAACTAAAAGTATTCCCTGATGTCTGAAACAGATTTCTGTTTTGGAATTTTTGAAATCGGAGACACAAAATATTTTCGTTCTTCAGAACGATCACATAGCTTTCGTTACCCTCAGTAACTCGTAAGAAAAATTGTTTAACTACACTAAAGGTAATGAAGGAATCAAACTTTAACTGCAAGGTAATTGCCAGTAATAATACCTACATAATATTCAAAAAATCAATTTAGCAAAATTCAAAGAGCGCCGATGGTTTAAATTAATCTGAGGCTATCTACAAGCAACTTTCAACAAACCAACCAAATTTCATAAAAATCAGATGAGTACTTTTGAAGAAATAACTGTTTAAATGTATGTTTGTGCGTATATAGAAGAATATCATCTAGACGAAGAAGGCTAAAACTTATATAGGTTATCACCTACAATCCTAATTTCATTAAAATCAGAAAACTAAAATATTTAAAATGGCAAAAATAGACACGAAAACAAAAAATATTCCCAGTTAACTTCCCGTTAACTTTGGAATCATAACATTATTTTTCAGTAGGATATTGTTAAAGGTTATAACTTATTACTCTTGGATAGTTATTTGATGTTGAACGATTTATTTGATAAGCTTAAAATGTGTTATCCTTAGGTTTTCTATTTTCTATTGTCCTCTCGGCACTCTTTTACTTTGTTACCCACCATTTATTTATTTATTTTTTTTTTTTAATATTAAATCCAAGTGAACTATTCTTTGTTCAAAATTTATTGGAAAAGGTTACTATGCCTTACTAGATAGTTAGACTAACGGATATTGTCATTTCTATTTACAGAAGTGTGATGTTCCTTTGTCCCAAGGAAACATTTGAACATTCCCCATTTAAGATTGGCAATTAATTTAAAAAAATGTCAAACAAAATAATGTAAACAAACGGTGGGTAACCAAGTAAAATCTTGCCACGTCCAACCTAATTTACTTTAATCCAACCTAATTATTTCCCACTTTAGGGTGGGTAACAAAGTAAAAGAGTTGTAACAGTTATTATTTGGGGTTCAATTTTCAATTCACAATTTTTTAAATATTGTGGAAAATTGAATCAGTTTAGCCCAATTATTTTTATGTTCGTGGTGTATTATAATTTTATTTCCTGAGGTCTGGAGAAATTCCAATTACTTTTTAATTTTTTTCATTTTTAAATAAGATTTGTCTTTCGGAAATATTTTAAATTCGGGCAGTGTGGTTTTTTTGTTACTTGTGGAGGTACGCCATGCTGGTTCTGATCCAGGCAGAGGCTCTCGGAACGGCGCGGCGGCGTGGCGGCTGGCGGCGGCGGCTTTGACCGTGAGGCCTCTCTATAGAAATGTGTTATTTTAGTTATAGGTTCAAGTTGTAGCTAAAGGGTACCAGTGGTCAGTGGTACTCCTCCATAGAGTTTATTATCCATATATTTTCATTATCCAAATGTAGAACCTCTCCAGAACCCTTCGAGTGAAGGTAAGCTTTTTTTCTTTTATGGGTCGATCTTAGTCGCACCATTTCTTTTTTTTGGTTTCATACTGTTTTCCATCATCATAGTAATGGTCTTCATTTTATTTAATTTTAGGGTGGTTAGTACGGGCCGAATCCACCACACCATATCAACCATCATCACATCTCACATCTATCTATTTTAACTTTATCTACTTTATTAAATTCAATCTTCAATATACTCAGCCATAATTTAAACTTATTTGTAATATTGTAAATTGTAATGTACTTCAAGGGTTGGTTCTTCTCCCTTTAAAATTAAGAACCTGGCGCTCTATTGAATATATTACACTGTTTTTTTATTGTAATTAATTTCATTTTTTTTAAACTATAACCCACCCCCTACTACCAACTGAGTTGGGCATAATTGTAATTAATGTGCTTGTCACAGAGTACTTATATTAAGTGTATAAACTCCAATTTGTCCAGTTGTCTAAAATGCCGAGATGTAACTGTGTGCCAAATTTCATGTTTCTAGCTATAGTAGTTTATGAATTGAAACAAGCCAACGGACAGACAGACAGACAGACAGACAGAGCCGTTATATAAGGTTTCTTTCTACTATGTACAGAAACCTAAAAAAACACCCCATTATCATTCCTGAGGGGTGTCAACATAATATCCTGCCCCGGGTGCTACAAGACCTTGGTACGCCGCTTGCGCGTACCATGTCATGGCATGTCTCGAGATATCGCGTCAAAGTTCTATAATCTATGTTAAACCATTTTTAGAAAATAATGGAAATAAATCAAGGACACTTAAGTCTTCTAAGCTAAGACAACGGCCCCTCTCATGTACAGACTTCTAATGAACCTTGACTTTTTCTGAATTACTCTGAAGGACGTTCGGTAAAAAAAAATATCAAAAATTATGAAACCACCCATGGATGATGGCCAGTATGTCTAAGCCTAGTTTACATTGGTAGAATAAATTTTGCTAAATTGTGCTTACTTTTCAGCACAAGGGACGGTAGAGTGAAATGGTGGGGG
Organism: Gerris buenoi; assembly: GCA_001010745.2. Taxonomy (NCBI): domain Eukaryota; kingdom Metazoa; phylum Arthropoda; class Insecta; order Hemiptera; family Gerridae; genus Gerris; species Gerris buenoi. The sequence goes on from KZ651924.1 coordinate 57,711, forward strand.
TGGGCTGTTTTTTTGGTAGAGTGACTCCAAAGTCGTTCACACATGCTTAAGATAGTAGCCTTAGTAAAGTGAGGTTATTACGTTTTTAGTTCTGAATAATTCCGCAATTCATATAGAAGAGGTATTAAATGTTAGGACGGACGTGGGGGTTTACTCGCCCGTCGGCGGTCGAGCTACTCTACCACCGCACTCGCTTATTTACTCGACCAACTTTTATCCACTATCCTCGACCGTTTACTCTCCGTATCGTTCACATTAGGCTAGTAGCTTGGTAGAGTGCTACTCGACCGTTTACTCTACCAATGTAAACTAGGCTTTAGACTTGTGCTTATTGCAAAATGTTACCGTCGTAAAAATTACCAAATAAAGCATACGACTAATCCTGTAGAACAGTACAAAAACCAATCTACCAAAAGCGCTTTAGGAGTAATGTAATTTACGAATTTCTTTAAAAACTTCTTCTTCTTATTCATATTCTTTATATTCTCGTCCTCCATTCTACCGAATTCTATATCAGAAGTATGAATTAATAGTGCTATGTGCTGGACGCATTTTTTTAATCTTAGTGCTGAAAATATGTAAAGCATAGAAATAAGAGTGAGATAATGTGAAATTGAATGATCATATCACCCAGGTCCTGGAAAACGATGCTGATGGCGTAAAAGATATTAACGAAAGATGCAGCAATCCAAATAAAATTAAGTATAATGTTTTTGCGTAGATAAAAAGTACTGATGAGTCTTTAGAATACTTAAAAAAAAAGAAACCGCTTTCAATGAGCCAACTTTTGTATATTTTTTCCACTGCTGCGTTTGATTCTATATTTCTTCAGAGGCAAGCCATTTTGAAAACCCTATCACTATACCAGATTTTCTTACATTTTCTGAAACAAAAAGCCCATGAAAATAAATGTAATACCTTTATTTAATTCGTTAATATATAATCATTATATACACTCTTTTTGAAATTCGTATTACATTAAATCACTATTAGAGAACCTATACTTGTTCAATCATAATTTATTATTACTTTGCTTTGTAAGTTTCATCGCACCTTTCCGTTACCCCAATTTTGAACAACTTCCCGTCTTCCAATCATCCCCAAATTTTACTCATGGAAACAACTAAGGTGAAGAATACAGAAACCAAGCAAAAAAGGTCTTATATTACTTTCCTTTGTAAGTTTTATCGCACCCTATTACATAATTTTTCACATAGAAACAATTTAGACAAAGAATACAAAAATCAAAAAAAAAATAAAATAAAATAAGACCAGTATTCAAAAATGACATTTTTATATTAATTATTTGGTAAATTTGCACTTGCGCACCCACTTATTTATAATTGTCCGATTGACTTCGGGTTGTTTTTTTTTTTTAAACTGTTCCTTTTTACAAATTAACAACTATTTTCACTGTACCGTGTCGATAAAATCATTAGTTTTTTTTTTTAAATATATAAAATATCCACTCACGTACATACGGGAAATGTCAGGAAAGGGGGGTTTTAAGGGTGGGAGATTCACTCAGGATAGCTAAAAACATCAAAACTGGTGGTATAAACACGTGAAACAAAATAATAGCTACATAAAATTATAGAATAATATAAATAATTCAATGAATATTGTATAATTGTGATGGCGCGATGTTATAACTCATCATGTAAACAAAACAATTCTTCGGATTCTTCTTTAAAAAGAAGAATGAATTGCGTTTTTTTAAAT
>KZ651924.1:60656-74010 GCA_001010745.2 Gerris buenoi
ATACATTTATTTACAAAGATTTTTGCCTGTTTTTATATTTGGCACCCAATTCCAGTGTTTTTAGCTATCCTGAGTGAATCTCCCACCCTTAAAACCCCCCTTTCCTGACATTTCCCGTATGTACGTGAGTGGATATATTTTATATATTTTTTAAAAAAAAACTAATGATTTTATCGACACGGTACAATGAAAATAGTTGTTAATTTGTAAAAAGGAACAGTTTAAAAAAAACCCGAAGTCAATCGGACAATTATAAATAAGTGGGTGCGCAAGTGCAAATTTACCAATTATTTTAATGATAATTATTATTTTATCATAAAAAATACTCACCTCAGTAGCGGAATAATTTCAACTTTGATTTCTGTAGTTTTGAGAATTAAAACACTCTATTTATACGCTCCTTGTTCCGTTACATTTGACAGGCTTTATTTCCCTAACGAATCAATATGGAGGAAGGCTTGTTTTCTTTAGATTCGAACAACTAAATTGCATGCTATTTCTATTACTTGCCACTTACTTATTCATAATTTTGGGATATTTACCATCAAGTATTGTTTCTATGATTGATATTATCAATATTGTATTTGTATTCTCTGTTGTTTGCTTGTATAAAAAAAAAATTCAATTTCAATAAATAAAAAAAGGGCAGTCTTTTTTTTGGCTAAAAACTTATACATTTTATCTGAAAAAAATGTCCGACATTTTGTCAATGAATAAATAAACAATAAAAGACAATAATATGACCTTCAGAAACAGGATTTTTGTAAAATATACCATATAGATAGTTACCAAAAAACATATCTATTTCAGAGTGTAATTTATAGATAACACGGTTGAATGTACTAAGCGACATTTAAACGCATAGGCAAAAGGGCATTATACATTAAAGAAGATTTGATTAAGTATAGTGATTAAAACAAACTCACCAAATTTCCAGTTTGAGTGTTTCAAGAACTCCCCGATTTTACAGATAAGCAAATAGTTGATGGGAGCGACCCCCTCCCATCAACTATTGGTATATGTAAAAGGTGATGTTGATGGTTGGTGATGGTATGGTAAATTTGGCACTGGACCAACCATCCTAAAAATAAATAAATAAGGAGGCTAGCACTATAAAATATAGTATGCAGCATTTCATAAGATATCCGACACTAAAATGTCACCAACTGAATCCGGAGCTCATCACAACCACATTTAAATAAATTAAGAAGCGTTCCTTGACCGGAAACACGACATAATACTCATAAAAGTAAAAAATACAACGTTATTAGTTTAACTTTTAAATTATTAAGACAAGGCACTATACTCTACACATATGTAACGTAGCCGCCCTCTACTTCGTACTTCTACTCCACAAATAAACTCATATAACGGATTCACAAGAATAGAATATATTATAACACCAAAAAAACTCTAACCAAAAAACTACGTCACACTACTTCTCCCCTTATTGCGCCGGTGCCTCGTCTGGTGGATTAGTTTGTTTCAGTCGATCAAAATGTACAATTTTCTTTCTTCTCCTAGCCCGTTCGTCTTGTACTAGATAGGTCACATCCGAAATCTTTTTTATAATTTTGTATGGTCCTTCCCAAGGCCGATGTAACTTGCTTGAACGACCCCGTCTCATAGCAGAACTAAATCGCCTTCGCTAAATGGAGCTCCCTTAGCTCTACGATCGTACAGCTCCTTCTGTCTTCTTTGAGCGCCCTCTTGATTATTTCGTACCCTAGCATGAGCATCCGCCATTCTTTCCCGCATGTGAAGAACATAGGCTGGTAGTGGATACGACTCTTCGGCTGGTGGAAGTAGAGAATCTATAGGGTAACGCATTTCTCGTCCTAAAAACGCACAGTACGGTGTAATTCCGGTGATTGGTAATGTCTGTTCTGCCTAAATGATTACTTCCTGTTGAAACTATATCAGCATATTCATTCAGCAGAACTCGCACTTGCTTCTTTTCTGTCTCATTTAAGCAACTATCAGATAAATCAAAAAGAGAACTAACATCCTTACCGCTTGAAAATAATTTATTCGCGTCCACTGACATTACCTCTATTCCAGTCTGATCTAATCTGGATACGATACCCACTTTAATACCTTTGTTTAACGTTTTTTCCTCCGACGATAAATTTAAAAGTTTCAAGAGAATGTTGTTTACTCGTCCATACACTAGAGATCGGGCTGCTACTACTCCTATTTTTGAGCTAACTTCAGCACAACTTTCTATAAGGAGCTCTTGACCCTCTAAACTGCTACCGTTTTCGTCCAGTGATCCAAGAACTGTAGATTCGTGGTTCCCAGGTAGCTTGATCGTGTCCTTCAAAAAGTTAGAGCAACTGTCAGATAAACACTTATTATTATTACTCTTCAGATTACCAAATTTAATGCTGATATCCTTCAAACTAAGTGTAAACAGCATATGATACCACTGCTTTAAATTCATCTAAAAAATCGACGCCTAGTGTGCATGGTTCTAAAATATCGGCAACAGTCACCCTAACTCTGTATTCTTGACCTCCAATACCTAAGGAAACTTCGATACTTCCGTATGATGTTATCAACTGCCCATTGGCAGACACCAAGTTAACTTGCGCCTTTTCTTTGGCCACTTTCTCTCCTAGATTATCGAAAACTTCTTTCCCCAATAGTGAAACCATCGCTCCAGTGTCTATCAGTGCTTCTGAAGCCATACCGTAAATACGGACATCAACTAGTTTCGATTTAAAGTTGGAAAGTTGGACCCCTTGTCTCCGGCCGGAATCGGGGCCCCTCTCCCGACCGTCGCTCGTTTAAAGGATGTGTAGATCGGCACTGATTTCTTCGATGTCCAACAGCACCCCAACAAGTCAGTTCACTTTTATCTCTAGTTCTAGGTGGGTACGACCTAAATATTTCACAAATACTCCTTAGTACCACTACCGACTTAGTTAACTCATCAATTTTACCTTTTTGCCGTCTAAGATCATCTTGAAAGGACGTGTCAGGATTTTGATAACTGCAGCTAGCCTCCTGCACCACCTCTACAACTCTACACTAACGGATGGCTTCCTAGTTGCCTCTAGATCTGCGATAGCTTGCAGTTCCAAGGAATTATGGACGGCCTCTGATATTGTAAGGGGCCTTGCCTGGCGGACTCTTAGTCTAAGACTGTCAGACCTAATGCCTGTCAGAAACTGATCTAACTTCGCAACTCTGGTGGATTAATCTTTTCCCCGAGAGCGGCCACTAAAAGATCGTAATTAGCTTTTATATGTTCGGGAAGTTCCGATTACAGTTTTAACTCGGTTCCGACCAAACACAATGCTAAAAATTGAGCCTGAATTTGACTCGTTTTCCAGCCGTTTATTTCACTTATCATGTCAAACCGTATGATAAAGTCGTCCCATCGCCCAGACTCAAATTTGTCCGGCATAACTACAGGACGCCTCGGTACAATTGACCCGGTCTCTGCCCTTTCCAAACTTCGAGGTACATCGACATCCTCATTACTCGACCCTCGACTTCGACGGGAATTCTTTTTTTGCCTTTTTGACATGTCTATTTTTTTATGTACATAAATAAAACAAAAAAAAAAGTTCTTACCATACCGCTATCACCACGTAGCCGCCTTCTACTTCGTACTTCTACTCCACAAATAAACTCATATAACGGATTCACAAGAATAGAATATATTATAACAACAAAAAAACTCAAAGACAATCTGTCAACATTTTAAAATAACAATCCCATGACACGTGACTACACTACGCTTGGCCTACACTACATGATGTTGGAATTTATTTGGACTATAAGTGTAGCCACTGATTCCTAGGATGGTGGAGCGTGGCATGAAGGCTAGTACATAGAGGGGTTCTCTTTCCCCACGCTTTGATGTAGGTTCGGGTTCGATCCGTGTCATGAGATGTGATTTGTATCTATGGTTCGAGGAGCAGGGCGAGGGACACCCCCTAAGGGGTTCTCTTTCTCCACGCTTTGACGCATGCTTACAAAGGATACTTATGACCACACCATACTCGCTTCGAAGGTACAATGTACAGGTGTGATGTGGCAAGTAGCTGGAACTCTCCACCACCAGGTGACTAAAATGGGCCCAGTGTGGCCTGATTGCTAGGTTCGAACAAGTGGTTTGACCTTCCCCTCTAACCCTAACCACTACTACTACATAAATAATATGTACAGGGAGAATGATGGATTTATGTATTAAAGAATAAAACAAATATTTTGGTCATGTATTATTTATTTTTAAACAATATAATATCGATTAAGATCGCGATTACTAAGATAAATATTTAAATCATATTTTCTATGTACTCTTTGAAGCAATGTATAAATTTATGACCGTGTAAGTGGACTGTATCAACTATAACAAACAAACAAATTCAAATATGATTAGTAAATTGCATACGTCAATCTTATGCATACTCAATCATTTACAAATTTGGAAACTTGAAAATGAGTCCTTAGTGGATCTTATACCACTTTTAAAGTGAAACCTTTGTTACTATTTGAAACTTATTGGAACAGACTCACTTTAGAGGCGTGCATTTGTTTTTGAGCTACAGCTCTGTGAAGATGGAGAGGGTTACTAAGAGCGTTGTTATTACTTAGGGCCACTTTAATTTATTTCAGGTAGGAGAGAAATTACGAAACGCAAATGCTTTGTTGGATTAAACAAAATACTTTATTACGAAAAATTAAGTCCATGCCAAAGAAAAAAGGTTATGACCTCGACCACGCACAGTAACACTATGACATAATAATAATCAAATTAAATTTAATGGCAACTAACACCTGAGGTTTCAGCAAAAATCAAATATAGGGTGTTTCATAAACATGGACGAATTTGAAATGTGCGCCAGTTTTTTCTGTTAAGTTGGTAGCATTGAAACTTATCATGTTTATCATCAGTTATAATTCAGAATTGAGTTTCAAAGAGAATTGTTTAGTATAGTTGTGTTGCGTAACCATGGCACGCCTAACTGTCGACCAACGTTGTTTGGTAGGCAAAACGTTTTACGCAAACGGAGATAGTCCCAAACTAACGGTGAGCAAACTCACTTATTATGGGCCACAATGAAGCACCAACTGAGAGTGCCGTACGCAAAATAATGAAGAAGTTTGAGACCACTGGTTCAGTGAATGAGGTGAAACCAGCAGGACGTCCACGGACCAGTCGATCCTTTTTCAACCAAGAGGCTGTTTTCGGCAACACTCTCATCAGACCCGCAAAGTCAGTCCGCCAACGAGGTAAGGAACTCGGGTTGGAGGTGGTTAGACTTGGTGGTTCATTGTGGCCCATAAGTGCCTGGAGTTTGCGCACCGTTAGTGCAGGATATCTCCGTTTTCGTAATACTTTTAACTACCTAACAACGTTGGTCGACAGTTAGGCGCACCATGGTTACGCAACACAACTAAACTAAACAATTCTCTCTGAAACTCAATTCTGAATGATAACTGATGATAAACATGATAAGTTTCAGTGCTACCAACTTAACAGAAAAAAATTGCGCGCATTTAAATTCGTCCATGTTTATAAAACACCCTATAAAAAAAACTAAACTCAGTCAAAATAAGACATATATCTCTCTCTATCGATCACGGCAGACGAGCTGATCCTCATAACATTGAGACATGTCTCCGTCACGACTGATCACTACACTCGACAAACTCCCACTGATACTGACAATTACCAGCTATTTTGACCTTGCAACCCTTAATAACATACCTTGTCTCACACAAACAAACTTCATAGACATAATGCTCCTTCAAACACGACCCACAGTTAAATCGCAGCGTCTCTAGGTCTAGAAATAACTCAAACACAGAGCTAAACGTAATGGTAGATGCATCCATCTACCAATCTGACAATGACCCTAATGCAGCGGTGTAAATACAGACCGCTATACAAAGGTTAAAGGTTTTATTACTTGTCTCTATTTGGTCTCTTCTTCCCTGCCACCTCTCGACTCTTTCACCTTTCCTCTCTAACTTTTGCAGTTACGTAACCTTTTACTCTTTCTTCTTCTATACCACCAATCTCTACACTCTAAACCACATGCTAACTTTTGCAGTTAACCAACCTCAAATCTTTCTTCTTCTCATACACTCTTTCTATTCCACCAATTTCTAGATTCTACACCACATGCTAACTTTTGCAGTTAACCAACCCCTTAACTCTTTCTTCTCCTCAAACTCTCCTTTTATTCCACCAACCTAAACTCTACACCACCTGCTAACTTTTGCAGTTAACCAACCGCTAAACTCGTTCTCCTCCTCCGTCTCCGTCAACAGAAATAAATAAATAAATGTTTACTTACAGAAGCAAACATTTCAGCGTTGACAGTAAACATAGGACCAGCGTTGAATTTAATTGGCCTTTGACTGCAAGACATTACTATCATCATCATCTTTTTGACATCTGGACTCCAATCAAACCATTCAGCTGAGTAGAAATTGAAAGATACGTCTTCACTCTAAAAATATAATAAAAATAAATAAATAAAAATAATAATAATTGTTTACGCCAGTTTGTATGCAGAGAAGAATTATTGTTTATAAAGATTGTTTTCATTTTGATAAGGTCGATAGGGCACTGAGGTAGTGTCTCATCGGCCATCTCGTTTTCAGTTGGCTTCTGGACTTGGTTTCGAGGTCAGACTGCCGTTTTTATAACCTTCCGTTTTTCCGTTATTATTTTACGTGAAGTTAGTATCTTTTATTCAGTAGCTCAGCAGTTCGGTGGTTAAACTTTTATTGCAAACGAAAGTGAATTTTTCCGCGATACGTAGGTACAGAAGACACCGGGGGCCCCCCACCTGCATCCACCAACCTGCGTACCGGCGTGTTGGACTTTCCCGTCAATCGGGGTAAGCGTTGTATGATTTTTATTATTTGATTTAATTATTTCATTTGTACGTAAGTGGCGCGTACATAATTTATGGTCCAGTTGGGCCTAGATGGTCAATTACAGTCCAAATCGTGTTAGTGGTTTCATTTGTCGAGGTAATTGGTAAATGTGGTTCGGAATTGGAGGGATATTTTCTTCTCTCGAGGTATATTTTTGCGAGATATTTAGTTTGGTTGGTAGCACTGAATTTCCTACTCACACCNCGATATTTTCTACGAATATCGAAAGATCAATATCGATATAAAATATCGATATTTTTGGGTCCGATATATCGATACTTTCGATATATCGATATCGAAGTCCCAACCCTACTCGGGTTCAAGCTCATAAGATCATTCGAGGATTAGATCTAGATTTCCGTTAGCTGAGTTGCGAATACATTAACCACTCGCTTATGCCGGTCTTTAATAGCTTTTAGTTCTATAATTTAAAATTACTATTCCACTGCAGAACATTTTTGATTGATTTGCGCAGAAAAAAATTGTTAATTTTCTAAATTATTAATTTAATAACTACCGTAATTGATTGAACTTACCAAACTTCCAATATGATCAGCACTGAAGCATATACAAGTGAAAATGAATAGTTCCATAAATGAAAGGACAATAGCTTCCAATTTGTACGCTAAGTTACCTTCATACTTAAATATAAAAAAAAAAAAACATTGTAATTAAATAGATATATATTTCATAGAGGTGATTGCATCTGCAAATGAAGAACTACACTTTTCATAACTACATCTACCATGTTACTCTAATCTGATTGAAGATAAGAATCTTTAAGTGTGATTTGTTGTACAACAAAGTTAAACAACAAGTTATATAGTTTTTAAGACATGGTGATTCGCAAAAATGTTGAAGCACAGACCGATGGATTCGAGACCAATATTCTCTGATACCTCAAACAGATTATTGGAATTTTCTATTGAAATAAAACAATTACGTTCTTCAGAACAATCACAATATTTTCAATACTCTGACTCTCAGCACAATAATAAATTAACCTTGTCAAAATCACATTAATATAAATATAATTTCTTACGAATAATACTAGTATAGCAGACATTCCCAAATCAATGCCTCCAGAAAGAAATATAAACTGCATTATCGTAGATATGCATTCATCAAAATGTTTAGAACACCTGAAATGATAGCCAAATCATAGTAAAGATCACATAATTATGAAATAATATATGAAATTTGAAACAAATGCCTAAATATTCAACTTATATTAACAAATAAATTAAATAAAATGTTTTTGGCAAGATATAAAATCGAATATGATTTCTTATTATGAATATGAAAGTAAAATGTAATTTGATTTTACTTTTTAATAGTTAAATGATATTGGACGATCTCTTTGATAAGTTCTGCTTGTGTTATCCTAAGCTCCTCCACGATTCCTTCCTCCTTTCTTTTTTTATTTATTTCTCGAGATATCGCATCTAAGTTCATCAACCTGTGCTTAATAGCGCTGAGATAATGTCGGAAGTAAATCACCGTAACCAAATAGAAGATAAAGCATCCTGACATGAATAAAACGGAATAGAACATGGTCACGATCTGAAGAACGTTTGGTAAAATGAATTCGAAAATTATGTAGCCACCCATTGCAGGCCAGTATGTGTTGACAGCAGCTAATCGTAAAATTGTATCGTCATGTACGTCGCCGTCGATAAGACTTGCGATTATGCCTGCAGTTACATACAGGATCAAAGCTGCCAAAAATGTTATGGGAATATTATAAACCACAATTCGTTTATAACATTCCCCTTCTTTCTTCATATTTATTATATGCTCGTCCTTAATGTTTTCAAATTCTATCTCTAAATTATGAATTAATTTTGCACATATTTCGATATTTTTCTTATTCCTTATAGCTGACAAAATGATTGAATAGCTGAGCAATAAGAGAGAGATAACGTGTATTTGATTGAACATATCGCCTAGGTCCGGGAACATGATAATGATGGCGTAGGAAATGAATGAAAAGTGAATAACTCCCGACAAAGCGTAGTAAATTATTATCGCAAAATTGGCAAGAACGGAGTCTTCAGAATATATTAAATAGAAACCGCTTTTAGAAAGCCATCTGCTGTATACTTTCTCCACTGCTCTGTGTATTTCTACATCTTCTTCTGAGGCAAGCCATTTAGAAAGACCCATATCCAACTATTACTTCTTGAAATTTCGCTGGAACAAAAATACCTTGATAATGAATAATATAATCTTCATATTATACGCGTTACGAGTTGTGATTTTTGACACTCAGATTTGCCAAACAATTTAAGGAAAAACTAAAACTACTAGGCCTGTGAGAGGTGTGGGGCCAGTGGCCAGTGAAATTTTGTTTGCCCAGTTGGTCCGACTAGAATTCTAGAATTCAAAATTCTGACCTTTCAATTGCTCCTCACCACCATTTTTTTTATTTTTTTTATTTTTTTTTTTTTAATTTTCCTGTGGAGTCAAAAGTCACAATTCATAATTTGCAATATTATAATATTCTTAATTATGCGTAATAACTAATAGTATAATATTCTTAAATATGCGACTATACTAAATATGCTCACCTTTGCAGCAGAAAAAGTAAACTTATATATGATTTTATTTATTTTTATGATCACAACTTGATATTGTTTTGCTCCTAGCTTAGTTCAGTCACATTTGACATAACTTTAATATTTGGAAAAACGAATCAATATATATATATATATATATATATAGAAGAATTGTTTTTTCATTAATAGATTTGAACCTGCTACTAACTTATTTATACATTTTTTTGAACTTTACCATCGAGGTTTGTGTCGTTAAATCAAATTAATATTGTATTATTTATATTACTAGCTATCCAGAAACAAATGTTATCGCGAAAAAAAGTGTTAGAATATCATTATAGTGAATATTTTTCTCAGAACTTCTCAATTCCAAGACCTATTTTTTTCTTCTTTTTTTATTGTCCACCAAAAAGGGCGGGTCGCGGGACAAGGCCTTTTTTTCAAATACGTATTTATATTTGAACGTATTATATTTGAACCTGCAACGTCAAAGTTACACTTTTTTTCTTGTTGTACCTAATCTAATCTTTCTTTAATATATCGTAAGATATACAGACTGAACTCTGAAAGGAAAATTATGTAAATAGCAAGGATACAAGTGAGATGTAGAATGATTTTCTATAAGAAACCTTTTTCTATAAATACATTTAAATCTTTTTAAAATCTTAATTTTTTTAAAAGTCTCAATCTTAAATATTTCGGTAACAAAATAAAAGGCATTGTGAAAGGGAAACAGAAGGTACAATAGGTTCTCACCTTTGAGGGCCTGTCTAGTAAGACTTCCCTTCGTAAATATACATACAAAAAAAACTCAAAACGTCCATAGACGTCAGTAGGCTGTGGGATGCACTTTTTTGTTTCCGTCCATAGACATCTATAGTTTAATTAAGGCACTTATAACCGCCATCTTGGGTTTAATAATACTCTATTATATCAGCTTCCAGTACACCTAGAGATCTGGAATTTGGTACATCGACTTATGGTAGCTAAATAAGAAAATTAATTCTAATTCTTATTTGTTTTTATAGTGAATCTCTTATATCTGCTATTTAAAGTACTAATGATTATTTTTATTTCTTAACATAATAAATAAAAACTGTGCAATGGACGAAAATGTGTATTTTCTCCCTACTGGAAATAAAATATTGTATGTACCTCGTGAGTAAAGTGTCATTATTCCCCTCTCAATTATCATCTAGATAATTAGCGTTATTCCCTCGGTTGCGCCTTGGGAATTAAAAACTCTAATTCCCTCGGCTTCGCCTCAAGAATCAATTGTTTTGCTCAGGGAATAATGGCTTACTTTACTCCCTAGGTGCATAAATAACTATTATCTTCAGTAGGGAAAAAAATTCCCTACTGTGAACTAATCCAAAAAGATTTTGGATTAGTTTACAGGGACTAAAGTAAGTCTTTTTTTCCCTGAACTCAAAAAGTAGAGAGAAAAAGTAAAACCAGGAAGAAAAAGAAGGATTCCAACTTAATTATTTTATAAATAGTCGAGAATAAATGGCTAATGTAGTGAAGTTGTTGAAATCAGGTTGGAAACACTGCTTTTTCGACCTTATTTGTAATTTGCGCTTATCATTCTTTAAACCAGCATCTAAGTAACCTTCTACTTGAGTTTAATTACGATTCTTTTTCTATTTGTTTTTAATATTAAATCTATATCTACTATTAAGTGATAACAGTTTTTGTTATTTATTAAAATAATAAATAAATCCTATGCAATGGGTGCATAGCACTTTCCTCGGGAGGAAAGTGCTATGATTCCCCGAAGTGTTATTCCCGAGGCGTGGCAGAGGGCAATTAAAAAGACTAATTCCCTCGGCTATGCAGTGCCGGATTTCCCACTAGGCACTATAGGCACGTGCCTAGGGGCGGCAGCACCAGGGGGCGGCAGGGGCTATCGTTTAGATGGCTGTTGTTCTCCTTATAGACAAGTTTTCAGAAATATATGCAAGAAGAAAACCAATGTAAAGTAAATTTAAGTATGTTGACAAGTGTGCAATGTGTTAATTTGTTTATTTTTTATTTAAGTACCTATGGATATTTTTATTAGTGTAACAAATAGTTATTACATTCTTTTCTGTAACAATCTTTTGTTCTGATGTCACAAAACAATTTAAGCCAAGCAGCTAGGTATCCAGAAATTCACAATTTTTTTCAAAAGATTTGAATAGGTTACCTACCGTAAAATTAATAAAAATTAAAAACTGTAACCGAACTATTAGTCCAGTAGAATGGTACATTTTACCTTGCATCAAATAAGGTAGTTCTGATTTTTTGATATGTTGTNAAATGAAAATTTTAAATTTTGCTCTCGTTTCGGGGCGAATATCGGCATGAAACCTTAACCCTACAAGAAAAGTCATAATAAATTAAGTTGTAGTGAATTTAATTAGCTTTTATTCAAGCACAAAATGAAACCTGTAGACAAAATAGTAGTGTTGCAGTTGTAAAAAAAACAAAAAATGGAAATTTGTATTTTTTAAGTAATGAACCTAAACCACTTTTGTCTAGTCAAATTAGGATATAACTTGCAAAAAATCCAAAACTTTTGAAAATTGACATTCCTGTCTAACATACAAAAAGTTTCCGAGGGTGGGGGGGGGAGGTAGCATTAGGAGCTTGTTTGCTTTTTACCAAATATCTCGAAAAGTATTCACAATAGACGAATTATGGTTATATAAAAATTTGTTCTTTATTAAATTTTTAATAAAAATTGACTGAATTTTTTCTAGCCTTACCCGATTTTGAGCGCTCAAAATTAGGTTATAAAAAATAAAGTAGGTGAGGGGGGCACAAGAACTCTTATTAGGAATTTCTGACCTTAAAGTACACACTATTTATTTTTCCGTAGATTTGTGACACCCCTTCGACATTTTACATTCCTCTATTTATTCATTAAATTATTAAGGGGAGAGGGGGAAGGGTGGGTAAAATAAAACTTTTACTTACCACTTCTTAAAACAATGAAATAAGAGGGGGTGGGGTTGACTCTTATCCCCCCCGCCCTGTATTAGAGGAACAAAGAAAAATTTGGTCCTATTTTATTACAAATTTAGTCCACTTAAAAAATGTATATACTTATGTTTGCCGATAAATAGGTTCTTCAGTGTAAAAAGCGGTGAAAACTGGAATAAACCCCTAAAATTGACTTATTTTTAAAAATTTTCGAAACTTTGAACAGCTGTATCTTAAAACGTACTGGGTTTAAAGAAACAATTATAGTCTCATTTTGTTCTAAATTTATTATTCTTTGATAGACAATGTAGTCTTTTTTACCGTAAAATGAGTCCTTGAGGGTCAAAATTGATGATAACCTAAAAATTTAGTGGTTTTTCAGGTATTTCACAATGATCCGGAAGTTTATCGAGGTCGAAAAATTAGATTAATCATTAGCCATCCATTGATTTGATGCAAGGTAACCCCTCTTATTTACGACGATTCTACTGGACTATATTTGTATTTTCGTCAACCTAACCAACAATACAAATCATATTATAGGCGAAATATTATTGAACTACACCTCTTCTATGAAATATTATTAAGAATACATTTTCAAATTTTGGTTTGACAAGGGTAAAAATCTTTCGCACCATAGTAAATAGTAAGCAACTTAGCACCTTCGCCTGGTGTTTTTGTTTTGTGTAACCTCAACAATCAACCTTTGACCAAATATGCCATACAGTACGCCAAAAGCAAGTTTTTTGGCAATTTTTTTCGTAGGGACTGTCCATGAAGGAAGAGTAAGTAAGTAATTTTTCAAGGGGGGGGGGGGGTAAAAATAGTGCCTAGGGGCGGCAAATTGTTAAATCCGGCCCTGCAGCTATGCCTCGGGATTTTGGAACCATGGAACCAACTTATTCCCTTACGGAATAAGGGCT
>KZ651924.1:98778-111199 GCA_001010745.2 Gerris buenoi
TTTATATATATATATATATATATTCAATGAAGTAGAAAATAATAGATTGTAACAGCAAAACGTTATTAAAGTACACGATAGGATGCGAAGCAATGTGCCACACTATTTAGCAGACTATGGGTAATACTGCTTACAAGATATTAAACTTTATTTAGACCTCGAAGCGATGTATAAATTGATGACTGAGTATGTCGATTGCAGCAACTAAAAGATAAACCAATACAAGAATTATTAATGATAAAATAATTTACTTCTGAATTGTTATATTAATGAAGTTAATTATTATTATTTGTAAAATCACACTAAATGCATTTCATTTGGTCATATTCCTAAGGATTAATGCATCCTATTCTTAATACATAGTTTGTCATAAAAATAAAGAACTGAGGCTTTCCATGCTGTCGTATTTAAAATTAATACATTTATTTTACCTTATTAATAATTAAACGAATTCTTAAATATTGTGTTCATATCGTTTATCTTTTTAACGTTCTTAGATGAGAACACAATAACTAACACTTCTTAGTATACCTCAGGGTTTGAGGTATACTAAGTTGGTCTTTGAACACAAATTAAGTAGTAGTTTAATATTCATTTATAGAAATTTAATTGCCACCAAAATCACATTAAAATATGATTCACTTTCATGTGTGCTTTTGAGATATTTCAAAGGTGTTTTTGAGATCTTAATTAGTTGGGTCCAATATGATGAAAATAAATTTTTGGTGTACATTAACATAGCGTCAAAAGTTCTCTGGCTCCATTTATGTTTTATTTTTTATGTTTACAAACAAATATCACAACATTTAATAATGGAGAAACCGAGTAAAATCATTTTTTGAAAATAAAAATAATAATTTGATACCTACCGCAGTAAACATTTCCTTATTTACAGTAATCATAGGGCCCGCTCTAATTATGATAGGATTCTGACTACAAGACATCACTATCAACATCATCTTCTTAACATCTTGACTCCAGTCAAACCAATTAGCTGAGTAGAAACTAAAACATACTTCTTCACTCTAAATGGCAAACAAACAGACCATAATTACTTTATTGCAGTGTACAAAATTGCGTAAGTGTAATTTGTGTCGTATAATTCAAATGCCCACTCTAAAGGTGAAATTAGAATGATTACTATTTTACACTTTTGCTTCCGAGCTTACCGAAAGTAACGGAAGCTATGTGATCGTTCTGAAGAACGAAAATATTTTATACCTCCGAATTCAAAAATTCCAATACAGAAATCCGTTTCAGACATCAGGGAACATTTTTGGTCCCGTGTCTGTCTGTCGGTATGTCGTCAATTTTACGAACCACCATATCTTAAAAAAGTACTTGTCCGATTTTAATAAAATTTAGTTAGTAGGTCATAATCAGCCCATTGTTGGTCCAATATAAGTTTCAACCTTCTGCGCTTATTAATTTATCTTCCATAAGCTCACAAACATACATTTATTTACAGCTATATCTTTTAAAGTAATCACGTGATTTTTATGAAATTTGGATGGTTTGTCGAAAATAGCCCGCAGTAGTAACCGCAGTCTCCTTCTGAATGTCAAACAGAGGAGATTCAAGTCCATTTTTAAAAGTGTTACACAATTTCTTAATTTTTGTTAAAGTTTAATTTTTATATTTATGTGTAATTTTATATGGGTGACTGGCGTTATATGTGAAAAAATGAAGGGGGTTGTTCTACACCTCAGGGGCTACAAAAAACACTATATAAACCATGGGTCAAATATTAACCGTTTTCCCAAAAAATTAAATTTTATGATTTTTTTAAGATCGCATGCCTTTGCTCATAAAAACTCTAATTGCTCCAAAAGTATAAAAGCTAGAACAAAATTTTTAGTTTCATTGTAAAGCTGACAAAATTTCCTATAAGAAAATGGTAATTTTTATATTCAATCTCTCAAATTACATGACAAAAAATGAATACAAATTTTATTTTTAAGAAAAAATAAAAAAATATTTTTTCTTTGTGGTTTCATAACTAGGAATAGAACCGAGCTTAAACTGTTCGGACTTCAGGAAAAACTTCCTTATTTACTAAGTTTTCGATCAATATTAATAGTAATACCTATTTATAGGGCGGAATTTTTAGTAAACTTCGCTGAAAGTAAAAATTAAACATGTTCATTGTTGCTATTTTTGACTTACAGGTGAGTAACTAATTAAAAACATTTAAATAAAGCAAGACTGGTTTAGTATACACACCTATATTTTAACAAAAACAACAATAAACATGTTTCTTTTTTTACTTTCAGCAAAGTTTACTAAAAATTCAACCTTATGAATAGGTAATGATATTAATATTAATCGAAAATTAAGAAAATAAGGAAATTTTTCCTGAAGTCCGAACAGTTTAAGCTCGGTTCTATTCCTAGTTATGGAACCACAAAGAAAAAATATTTTTTTATTTTTTTCTTAAAAATAAAATTTGTATACATTTTTTGTCATGTAATTTGAGAGATTGAATAGGAAAATTGTACTTTTCTTATAGGAAATTTTGTCTGCTTTACAACGAACCTAAAAATTTTGTTCTAGCTTTTATACTTTTGGAGCAATTAATGTTTTTATGAGCAAGGCATGCGATCTTAAAAAAATCATAAAATTTAATTTTTCGGGAAAACGGTTAATATTGGACCCATGGTTTATATAGTGTTTTTTGTAGCCCCTGAGGTGTAGAACAACCCCCTTCATTTTTTCACATATAACGCCAGTAACCCTGTATATTGACTAAATTATTGACAAATTTTATTTTAATAAAATTATGGATCTAAAAAGAAGTGCCTGAGGAAGCCCATGGTGTAGGGCGAAATATAGCAAGGAAAAAAAGAATTATGGTTTAAATTATTACCTAATTGACTGTATAGTGAAGAGACCCAAAAGAAAACATGCAAATACTGTAGTGTTTTTGGTTTAATGAATTGAAAAAAAGGGTTCAAAAAAAAAACTACTTAAGAAAAATTAGCCCGCAGATAGTACTCGCCTAATTTCAACCATCTGCGCACTTTTTAAATCGTGCTACATTAATATGTCAATATACATAATGCCGCATGGCTAACTGACTCACTGACTGACATTAATTTTACCCACTTCCAGAAGAGCTAGAGACTTGCTATTTGCGCCATTCGACGCGCAACATCCATATTGTGAATCAAAATAAATATAAAAATTCCCTCCCTCAAAAAATTAAAATTGCCGACTTGATTTTTAAGCTGTTTTGGGGGCTTATTGCGGTTAAAGGGTAAGTCATATTGGAAAACGGATAGCACCAGCGGTAACTGATTTTAAAAGATCTATAACTTTGGTCCTATGACTTTTTCTTTTATCATCATCGGTTGTACCTTAGATGGTGATAATTTTTGTCTTTTTTGATTTTATTTTTTTCCGTTTTTGTCTTTGAATGGTCATAGCTCCTATAATTGTTGACCGATTTTATTTCTGATTGAGGCGCTTGAACCTCACACTAATGCTCTTTAAATTGGGTATATTTTATTTTATTAGTTTATCCTATTTACGGAGAACATGAGAGTAAACTTTTTCCTGAGTGCCGTGTCACGTGACCACTTTTTTAGTTTTATTGTGTCGTATATCATTTGAAAGGCCTTCATATGTACATTAAAGCTATTTTATTTGTTTATTTTTTAAAACTTTTTTACAGGTACTTTTGTACCGATTTATAATTTTGTTGTAGGTTAAAGGGTTTAAATATTTTTTTGTTATTAGGTTTTTTTTTAATTAAATTAACGGCCTTTTGTATCGTTTGTTTTTTAAAAATATAATTTTGGTACCTCAAAGTACAGGGGTACAAATGTTCAAGTTATTCTTTTATAATATGATTTATATCGTTGAAAAGCTCTTGAATAGTAAATTAATTTTTGTTACGTTCTATTTAGTGTTATTTTTACTACGTTTTCATTAACTTGGTTTCTTGTTTGTATGTTTGTTTGTTTGTCCGGTACAAATCTTGCAATCGAATTTTAAATAACATCCCGTGTAGCTAGACATTTGAAACTTTCAGAACTGCTCAGAACACGATGACAATGCTTAGTAATTCTCAGTAATAATGCTTTTAGTAATTTTTCAGCAGAATTTAATTCGTTTTCAGCAAATTTGCTGCATGGAAAGTTAGTAAAACTAACTTGCGGATTTTTTCCGCAAGTTATTTTATTTGTTTTGTCATATCCCAAATATTTACAATCCTTCATTTTGACAGATTTCAAATTTAAGATTTTTTTTTTGAGGGGAACATTGAATGACAGCGAAAAAGAATAAGTAAACCAAGTAAACAAAGAAATAAATTAATTGAATTAAAAAATCGTAGTATATAAAAAGTTCTTTTTATCTTGTAATTATTTCGTTTTAAGGGGGTTAAATTAAAAAAAAGAAAAAAACTACATTTAGCGATTTCTAGGATTTGGTTGCTGTGTTATTTGTTTATTAAATTTATAATAGTAGTTTCTCTAGGACTTTGATTCTCCGAAAAATTATTGTTAAAACCAAAGTTATTAAATATTTATCGAGGTAGTTTTATTTCTTAAACTGATCTTTTCTTTGCGTACTAGAGTGTGAGGAAGCTATGTGCCACACTAATTGGTAGAGTATTTATAATTGAATACCTATAGGAATAAAACTCAAAGAGAATAGTTGATATATTTATTCTTAAATAAGCACAACAATTAATATTTAATACTAATAATAAGGTTTTAATAAGGATCCCCAACAACTTGTTAATAACTCTTTCACTAGTCATACTAACTATAAAATAATTTGTATTGCTTGCTAAAAGAATATAAAGACAATTCATAAATATTACCAAATTGCTGATATGATCAGCTGAGAGTGCCATACAAGCGAAAATAAACAACTCGCTTGCTGCTAGGCTAACTGCTTCTAATTTGTAGGCCATGTTGCCTTCGTACTGAAATATAAATACATACAAGAATTCTTTACAATTAGGACATTTTAAAGGGACAAAGGCGAAATAAGTTTTACTCATGTAGGTCCAAGTTGACACTAAAGCAGCCCCTACACGATCAAGCCACTTGATCAAAACAGCGCGTCAAGCAATGGTGTCAAGCATGATTGATAGTCTAGGAACCCGTTTGATGCTTGAGCCAAGCCTTGACGGAGTTTGAATAAGTCAAGCGGCTTGACGGAGCGCTTGGTAGTCTAGACAAATTTTGATCAAGCATTCAGTCAATCACCTGCTCCACCCCAAATCCTGATTCGAAACCATGGTCTCTACACAATACTGATTCACTACAGTCCAGGAGGAGACGTTCACTAGTCGAAAACTCCGCTACAAATGAGTGTTGATGAAAAGATTGATGGGATGCTTGATGGAATGCTGGATGCGCCCCAAGGCGGCTTGAAGGTGGTGTCAATCAGCTTGATGCGATGTTTTGATCAAGCGCCTTGATCGTGTAGAGGCTGCTTAAGTTTAAATAATGATTATCAGCATGGATCGAATAGAAAGTCACAAACAAGACCAATAAAAAGCCATTGAAAATGAAATAAAGTAATTATCTAGAATTATTAAGACATTATGTTCATCCTACAGGCGCCAATGTTGAATATAGCACCAGGGCAGCCAGTCCGTGAACTTGGCGTCAAATTTCCTGTTAGTAGTAACGTGGATTCGTTCGAGAAACATTTTTTTCTTTTGTACAAGAATTGGTTGAGATCCTGTCCGAATAATTTCACGCCTGGTAACATTCGATCCACCATAAATTAAAAGCTAGTCTGTTGGTTTTAAACTTTAATTTTATCATTCGAAAGCTTATGAAAAGCAGAAGTCTTTCCTGAATTCGCCACACTTCTAACATCCCTCAATTAAGAGAAGAAAACAATGGAATTTCGGGATCAAATTTAAAAAAACAAACAATTGGCGTGATGTCCAAACTACTGGGCCGATTTTGTCAAAATATGGCATACATGTTCAGAAAAATAATTCCCAGATGTGAAATAAAGAATTGAATTTTTGATCCAAATTTGGGGATTCCTAAAAATGAAAAAAAAAAAAAATTCTAAAATATAGTCCATTTAAATACAAATCTAATGACATGCAAGCTATTTCCCGGGAATAATCTAGCTCCTGAGAAAATAGTTTTAAATGTGGAGTCGATAACCCGCCGAGAAGAAGTTATTTGTATAATACATTTTGATGAAATGTTTAATAATAAATACATGTAACACAAAAACTAATAAACAGAAAACACTGGGTTAATTAATTATTCATATCCATATTCTGCTGAAATTCTTGATAAAGTCTTCTATATACATCAAGCTGTTATAACATAACTATAACGAATTTTATAAGAAAAGGAAGCATTAGAAAGATAATATGAAATGTCTTACGAATAATACTAAGACAGCAGCAAGTCCCATGTCGAGTCCTCCAGTAACAAATATTAACAGCATAATCATTGAAAAGACTTGGTTAAAGTATCTTGTGCACCTTAAATAACAATAAATGACAATAAAGATTATCACTTTTTATAAACAGTTAAAGAATAAGATGGTTAATATTGTCAATTTTAACCTGTTCATCTATCAATTAGGGTCAATTCTACTAATAATATCCGATATTTTAAATTTTGATAAGGTTAGTTTTGTGGACTATCTTTGCTTAAAACAAAATCACAATCTGTCTGGTTCCCTTTTTTGATAAGTCTTATAAGGGTTCGATTGATTTCTACCCCCCTCCCCCCCCCCCTCACCTGATTATTGTTAGTGTGGGTTGCATTCGTTTTTGATCTTTAAAAAAATCCATTATTTTAAAGAAGTAGAGCTCGAAAACTACATGGGTTTTATAAAAGGCTAGGCGCATATATACTTGATTTTACTGTGACTTAACTATTGAGTTGCAATAGATGATCTCCTCAATGCCTCGATTTATCCATCCTCGACTAAACTGATAAGTTGTTAGGAATGCGCGATACAATAAATAATTTGCAAATGAGATCTCCCATCATTCGTGTGCTATACCCAACGAGTATAGAGACTAAATAGAGTAGCTAAAGAGGGAAGGCAGATGGCACCATTTTCCCCACCTCTAGGATACTAAGATTGAAACCTTCGTCCTGGTTGTCACTGTTTTCAAATTATAATATAAACACCTTTTAAATAGGCCTTTTTAATATAGGCCTTTTCGGCCTATATTATGACACCTCTATTTAGTCCCTATACTCGGTGGCTATACCCTACAAAATTATAGGCTAGGCCTACCAAATGAATTTTTGAACTATATTATGAAATGGGTGACATGAAGTTTGCGTGAAAACCGTATCAGCTATCAGACTGAATAGTTCGTAACTGGATAGCTATAGCCATTTGACTTAAGTAGCTACCCATTTATATTACGGTGCTGGGTGTACACCTAGAGTGCCAACACAATTGCCTGAGTGGGAAATTGATCATATAAAAGTGAGGAACCATTTGTTTAATTATAAGTTTAATTACTTTTTCACGGTGATATGATGCAGAACTGTCTCTTTGATGAACCTTGATTGCGTCGTTCTCAGCTCTTCGAAAATTCCCTCTTTCTTTCTCTGTTGATTTATCTCCCGGCAAATCTCATCCATGTTTTCCGCCTTGTGCTTAATAATTCTTAAGTTCAAACGGATATAAATCATAGTAATAATATAGAAGGTTACACCTCCCCCAAAAAAAAGTGTCGTTATAAAAATCGACGTAACCTGAATGAAGTTTGGTAAAATGTACTGAGGGATTATGTAACCACCCATAGAAGGCCAATAAATGTTAACCGGCACAAATTGAATAATATTTTGATCGTAGTTGTAAAAATGTCCTTCGATTAAACTCGATATCCAACCAAAAGAGACATAGAGAAGACCCACGTTTATAAACAATCTTGGAATGGAGTAATCCGCTATTTTCTTATACAGATCCTTCTCCTTTATCATTTCCTTGATTTTCTCGTCTTTTTCGTTTTCCATATTTATCTCCATAGAATAAATTAAAGTTGCCACCAGTTCTATACTTTTCTTATACTTAACTGCTACAAAAAGTATATACCAGCCTAGAAATATCAGTAAGACAACGTGGATTTGATTGATCGTATCGTCTAGCTCCGGATATACAATAATGATGGCGCAGGAAATAGATATAAGATGAAACGTAATTAACATAGCGTAGTAAATTATCCTTCCGTAAGTAGCAAGAACGGAATCTTCTGTGTATTTTAAATGGAAACCACTTGTAGAAAGCCAGCTACCGAATACACTGTCAACTGCTGCGTGTGCTTTAACATCTTCTTCAGAGGCAAGCCACTTGGAAAGACCCATTTCTGTTTTGCTGAAACAATAATTATATTGCTACACTAAAATACACCAGCTTCTAAAATATTATAAGAGAAGCATTATCTCTCACGATTATAACTTTAAAATAGAAGATAATATAATGTAAAATTATTAACAAGGGGGTTTTGGACATAAGTAGTGAAATTATAGAGTTTCATAAAAAATACAAATAAGGTTTTTTATTCTAATAATAATAATTAATTTAATAACTCTAGTTAGGTTTTCGAGGTCATCCAAGAATCTCTTATGCTTTTGGTAGTTCGTCCGTCCATCCGTCACATCTTGGAATATATCTCCCAACCTACTGCATCTAGAAATTTGAAATTTCGTGTACAAGTTAAACTTTTTTGCCCAAAAAAAGGGAAAATATTGCGAATTTAAACACTCGAAATTTCTTCTCTCAGTGAGCAATTGCGACCTCACAGTATTTTATATTGTTTTTATCTCTTCTTTGACTATAAAGAAGTCCATAGGAAAACCAAAGCTAATCTGTCCTTGACGCACCTGCATCTGACCACCCTCAAAAACATTGCTCAAATTTGAAACATTGCTGTTATGTTATGTATATGTATAATAACCTAAACATAAGAAAAATATAGGGAACCCCTCCAAAAAATTATCCCTAAAAACACACATTAAAATTTGCAATGTTGCTAATATTTTATTTTATTATTATTTTTTTAAATTATTTTTCGCAAAAATTATAGGTACTATTGCAGTTTGGTTCTTCTTCTCTAGGTCTCCAAGGCCTATAAAATAGATGAGGCAAGGGATAGGTTTCTTCGCTTAATATACAAATATTTAATGCAAAAATACAATGTTAGGAAAGAATATTAATATTAAATAAATAAAAAAATATATTTTACAGAAAAAGTTTAAATTTAAAAAAAAAAATATAAATTAAGAAATTTCACTGGTAAGTAACACTCTAGGCTCGAGGGGCCTATAAAACTATTTTGCGTGTTTTTTTTAGTTTTTTTGTAAAATACTACATACATACATACATACATACTCTATGGTGCTACAGCCCGTGAAAGGCTCTGGCCTGCTCAACGACTCCTCTCCAAGCATCCCTGTCCTGCGCCTGACGGCGCCAACCACGTACTCCTAGAGTTTTTAGGTCATCCTCTACATCTTCTTTCCATCTCTTCCTTGGTCGACCTCGGCTTCTTCTGCCTCCAGGTTGTCCGTCGAGCAGCTTCCTCGGAACTCTCTCCACTGGCATTCTTTGTATGTGGCCCAGCCATCTTACTCTTCCTGCTTTTATCTCTGATATGATGTCCGGCCTTCCATACAGCTGTGCGAGCTCTTGGTTTGTTCTCATCCTCCATTGCTCATCTATGTAAACTGCTCCAAATATTTTTCTGAGGACCTTCCTCTCCCACCTTCTAAGAAGTTCTTCATCGGCAGAAACCAAGGTCCATGTCTCCGAGGCATAGGTCACCACTGGCCGGACAACAGTCCTATACACTAAGGCTTTTGTATTCCGGCTAACATTTTGACTCCGGAATATAGGTAACAGAGAGTGATAACACCTGTTTCCTGCAGCCAGTCTAGCCTTTATTTCTTCACTGCAGTTATTATCACCTGTGACCACTTGTAAAATACTGACGTTGCAAAAGGCGTATTGATCCGAATTGAGTGACATTGTTTTCACGACAAAATTTTTTAGGAATACCAGAGTTATTGACCTTGAAAAATTAAAATGGACGAATAGGAGGGGGGATTGAAGCAGCTTGTAGGCCCCGGAGACTACACGTGTTACCCTCAGGGTTAAAAAGACTTTTACGCTTAACTCCCTAGTTACCTCTCTATGTTTTATATCGTCATAATACTACTTTTAACGTACACATTTCTTTTTTTGGTTCTTCTTAGAAATACTTCTAAGATATGAATATGAAGGATTCACCGATATTCTCGAAACAAAAATACCCTGAAGCTCTTTAATCTATATATATAAAATCCAAATACCACTCACTCACTGACACATCACGATATCTCTGAAACCACTGGACC
This sequence comes from Gerris buenoi, assembly GCA_001010745.2. Classification (NCBI taxonomy): domain Eukaryota; kingdom Metazoa; phylum Arthropoda; class Insecta; order Hemiptera; family Gerridae; genus Gerris; species Gerris buenoi. Next base: position 109,131 of record KZ651924.1, read on the forward strand.
TATGACCATAAAATTTTGTAGGTGTGTTCCTCTTACCTCCTAGGTGCTCGCTAAGAAATNCTGTGCGAGCTCTTGGTTTGTTCTCATCCTCCATTGCTCATCTATGTAAACTGCTCCAAATATTTTTCTGAGGACCTTCCTCTCCCACCTTCTAAGAAGTTCTTCATCGGCAGAAACCAAGGTCCATGTCTCCGAGGCATAGGTCACCACTGGCCGGACAACAGTCCTATACACTAAGGCTTTTGTATTCCGGCTAACATTTAGACTCCGGAATATAGGTAACAGAGAGTGATAACACCTGTTTCCTGCAGCCAGTCTAGCCTTTATTTCTTCACTGCAGTTATTATCACCTGTGACCACTGAGCCAAGGTACTTAAACATTTCGCATTTTTCGAAGGTATCTCCATCCAAGACTATATTAGGTTCCGGTCTCAAAACTCTTCTAGAGGCTTGGAGGTACTTCGTTTTATCTAGATTGATTTTAAGCCCTGCTTCTTTTGTTCCTTGTTTTAATGTTCTATATGTTTCCTCCAGCAGTGGTTTGGAGCGTGCCATGATATCTATATCATCCGCATATGCCAGACATTGCACCATTCTGTTACATATCGTGCCTCTAGGGCCAATCTGCAGGGTCCTCATTGCCTTTTCTAAGACCAAATTAAAGAGTATCGTTGACACCACATCTCCTTGTCTAAGCCCTCGTTGAATAGGGAAAACAGCTGATAGGGATCCCTCAATTTTCACCCTACTTTTCGCTCCCTGTAGTGTCACTTTGGTCAATCTTATTAATTTACTATTGATTCCTAGATCCTTCATTGCCCTATATAGTGAACATCTGTTAATAGAGTCATACGCTTGTTGGAAGTCAATAAAAAGATTATGAAGGTCTATATTAAATTCATAACATTTTTCCAGTGATTGGTGAATACTGAAAATCTGGTCTGTGGTAGCCCTGTTTCTCCTGAAACCGCACTGGTATTCTCCTACTACACTTTCCATTATTGGGGTGAGGCGACGAGCCAAAACGCGGGTGAAAACCTTGTAAGCCGTGCTTAGCAGGGTAATTCCTCGGTAGTTCCGGCAGTCTTCCTTGTCTCCCTTCTTGTGTATAGGGCAAATCACTTCCACGAGCCATTCCTCTGGAATCTTTTCCATCTGCCACACATCCTGGATTAATGCCCATAGCATCTCCTCCAATTTCTCTCCACAATATTTCCATAGTTCCCCAGGTATATTATCAATGCCTGGGGCTTTGTTATTTTTTAGGTCCCTGAGAGCTTGTCTCACCTCTTCCTTACTCGGTGGTGCAATTTCTTCCTCATTATTGTCACGTTCATATTCTTCTCCTCCTTGTTCCTCTCTTTCCATTCCATNTTTTCGAAGGTATCTCCATCCAAGACTATATTAGGTTCCGGTCTCAAAACCCTTCTAGAGGCTTGGAGGTACTTGGTTTTATCTAGATTGATTTTAAGCCCTGCTTCTTTTGTTCCTTGTTTCAATGTTCTATATGTTTCCTCCAGCAGTGGTTTGGAGCGTACCATGATATCTATGTCATCCGCATATGCCAGACATTGCACCATTCTGTTACTTATCGTGCCTCTAGGGCCAATCTGCAGGGTCCTCATTGCCTTTTCTAAGACCAAATTAAAGAGTATCGTTGACACCACATCTCCTTGTCTAAGCCCTCGTTGAATAGGGAAAACAGCTGATAGGGATCCCTCAATTTTCACCCTACTTTTCGCTCCCTGTAGTGTCACTTTGGTCATTCTTATTAATTTACTATTGATTCCTAGATCCTTCATTGCCCTATATAGTGAACATCTGTTAATAGAGTCATACGCTTGTTGGAAGTCAATAAAAAGATTATGAAGGTCTATATTAAATTCATAACATTTTTCCAGTGATTGGCGAATACTGAAAATCTGGTCTGTGGTAGCCCTGTTTCTCCTGAAACCGCACTGGTATTCTCCTACTACACTTTCCATTATTGGGGTGAGGCGACGAGCCAAAACGCGGGTGAAAACCTTGTAAGCCGTGCTTAGCAGGGTAATTCCTCGGTAGTTCCGGCA
>KZ651924.1:118355-134616 GCA_001010745.2 Gerris buenoi
GGGGTTATCCGACCACTTTACTCATCTACTCGATGAGATCATTAGTGTGAAACATGTCTGACCCCTCCGGGATTCTAACTCACGTCGGGGTTTGGACCATGGTTTCAGAGCTAGGGCGCTAACCACTCAGCCACGCCGGCCCCTCACATGTATATTATTATTTTTTTTAAAGATATTTTTAGGGGGTTCCATTACAAAATTTGGGGGTTGCGGGGGGGAATTTCGGGATGGAAGTTAAAAATTCGTATTTAGCGGCCCAAAATACCATAAATTAGCCCTCTTATTTTATAAGTGTAGTCTATACTTCAGCTATTGATCCTTACAACATAATGAATAGGACCTTTTTTGTAGAGAATTTTATATCAAATAATTTTGAGGCTTTAAATTTTGAGTTATTCACAAAAAATGAAAAAGTGGGACCTTTACAGCCCCTTTTAGGACTTTGCCAAGCCTCCCACCCATGTGAACTTTTTGTATGTTGTTCAAGATACCTCTCCCTACATCTATACCAAATTTCGCTTCTGTAGGACTTTTTTCCCCTTTTCAGCTATTTTTGGTCTTAATTTCCTGGACTATTACTCCTCTACGGTTGGTCAGAGAGAGAAAACTATAAGAAACTAATGTTTAGATAATTACATAATAAACAATTTTTACTCGAACATTTTTTCCCTAAACCTAATAGTTAGGCTAGTAGAAGCAAAAAATTTTCAAAGATGGCGGCTTAAGCACAACTTTTTTTTCGGGGACTTTATAGGACTCAGGATGCCCCAGAGATAATTTGTACAAAGTCTCTTGCTTGTATGACTCATTTTTTTTTCAAAAACCTAAAATGATTGGTCTATGGAGTGTATATAGGTTAATCAAACGATCCAAGTAGAGTTTAGTATCATGGTAGTGTACTGTGTAAGCAGACTATAGTGGCATGCAGAATTAACCACACTTTTTTCGTTCCCGTTTCCTCTTCAATCAGTTACGTCACGTATATTTTGTTCCATAATCACTTAAAAGATATATTTAAAAAAAAGTGTAACAAAAATGTGTATCAAATTTCAAACTCAAGCAATAAAAAGGTATTAAATAAATAAAAATATACAGTAAAATGAAATCATTTTAAAAAATTCAAAGTCGTTCCAAAAATAGCGTAGTTCCATGAAATCTTGGAACGGTTGCGAAACCGATCCAACACAAGAACTTGTTATTTTTATAGTAACGTTCCGTTATACCCGTCCCTATTCCCTACAATCTGATCACTCCCTACACTTTGATCATTCCCTGGACTCTGATCACTTCCTACACTTTAATTATTCCCTACACTCTGATTATTCCCCACACTTTGATCGCTATACTCTCTGATCACTACCCTCTGATCACCCCCTACACTTCGATTATCCCCTACACCTTGATTATTCCTTACACTCTGATCACTCCCTACACTCTGATCACTTTCCTACACTCTGATCACTTTCCTATACTCTGATCACTCCCATTGCAACTTAATTTCGAGACTGTTTTCGACTTTTGTCTGCAGTCTCACAATGTAAGTAAACAGATAAATCATTATCACTACACTAAGTTTATAGATATTTTAATGAGGATATAACAATCAGCCAGTTGTGTAGACCCTGCATGGTCAGGCTTGGATGTCCTGCTTCCGAAAGGGACCCCAGCTGAAATTATTTTACATTGGAAAACATGACACTATATTAATTATGTGTAAATAAATTGTGTGAGTGTGTAGTAATATGAGTATATTTGTGTTGTTGTCTAAACAAAAAATCGATACACTCACTTTATTTTGACTTTTAACTTCTTATCTGCCCAATTATCACCAGCATTAATTTGATTTTGATTTGTCTCCTCTTACCTCCTCTATTCAAAATGAGAGCCAGCGTGGTCGTGTGGATTAAATTAGTTACCATGTCTGCTAGGTCATCAATGAATCAAGGGCGGTACGAGGTCTCCCCCCCCCCCGTTGGTTCGATCCCTCGACGCGATGCTCTGATGTATACGGCTTACCAATGATCAAACTGCACTAGCTTCGGTGGTACATTGTACTGAGGTATGCTAAATGAAGTGGCTGAAACCTTCTAGTAAAATGGGCCTAAAATATGGCCAAATTGCAAGGCAACAGGTGAACAGTGGCTCATCCAACCCCTCTAATACTACAACTTACTACTACCCTTCCAAAACCTCAAAATCTCTTAACATGTAAACAACATATCCTTTTCGAAAAATAATTTATTATTTAATAAATACTAATTGAAAGACAGATGAGTTAGGCGAAGGAGTGTTCGGCAGATCTGCAAGATGCTCAGGATTGCCTTCGTCTACTCGGTGTGCATTGAGACTCCTGTGACACTTTCTCTTTTTCAGCACACTCGTCTCCCTGTGTACAAACATACATTATATAGCAAATGAGACTAAAGCAGGCCCTACACTATGAAGCAGCTTGATCAGAACATCGCGTCAAGCTGATTGACACGAGCTTCAAGCCGCCTTGGGGCCCATCAATCTTTACATCGACACTAATTTGTAGCGGATGACTGCTCCTGTCCTGCTGGACTGTAGTGAATCAGTATTGTGCAGATATCATGGTTTCGAATCAGGATTAGGGGTGTCAAGCAGGTGATTGACGGAATGCTTGATCAGAATTGCTCTAGACTATCAAGTGCTCCGTCAAGCCGCTTGAGTCATTCAAACTGTCCATCAATCTCCGTCAAGGCTTGCCTTAAGCATCAAACGGGTTCCTAGACTATCAATCATGCTTGACACGCTGTTTTGATCAAGTGGCTTTATAGTTTAGGGGCTACTTTACATTACATTAGTATTAGATATAGCAGCGTCCATGGGCATCACAAGGGAATCACATAAACTGTCTCTCAACGTAAACTGAATAAATTATTTATTTAGCAAAGTCGCTTTCAGCCTTTAATTACCATCATAAGTGCCTTAAAAGAAACAATAAGTTTTGAAACTAAATATACAATAGTAAAACTTAATTATTAAAAAGAAATAACAAAGTTGGTTACCTGTTGTTGAGACATAATCTCTGCTAACTTGCAGGGAGGAGGAGGCCTCGTCACTTGTGACGCGAGACATGCGCTCTTGGCCCTCTCTTTCTCCAGCAGCGACATGAGCTTCTTTTCGTTACAGATAGCGTGCTCCAGTCTCTTGGAAAGACACTGCAACAACAAAGTTTTTATCTTATATCTATTCTTAAAGGATGTATTTAATTGGATTTACATGGAATGACGTTCTTTTAAGAAAATAATGTCTGCCTTATGTTTCTTTCAATATACACAAAATGTTGCAAATTTTGTTTTCAAAATAATGGTAACTAAAGATTCAAGGGAAAATTTGTTTCAGAGATGTCTTGAATTGATGATTATTGCTTCCGACATTTTTCCCCCTTGAAAATTTAAAATTCCACTCATTTTACGTTTTATATCCATCCCTAAACAAACATAAGGTCTTCTTTTATCGATAACATCCTCCAACTGGAGTTAGGGCCAATATAAATTTCAATATAACTCATCACTGTGTATGGGATTTCTAATAATGTAAATATGTTAATTTTTTAGACCGATTTCGGAAACGCTAATAAAATGCATTTAGAAAAAAGTTGGAGTTAGGGCCTTTCAACTTATTTCGGCAGAATTTTCATCTGATTCTGATGAAATTTTAGGGATTACGCGGGTTAGGCCCTAGATCAGGTTATGTCCCCTTTGAATTTTATCGCTCACGAATCAATGTTAGGCTCTGCGTAGGGGTAAACGTGAAATCTTCTAAACGTCAGTTTCTCGATTTCACTCAAATTTGAAGGATAGTTGAGGAGTGAAGGTACGATGATGCCATACAAATAGCATCATGATTGGATCAGCCACAGGTACTGTGCATGCGCAAACGTGCCATCTTTGCCACAAGCATAACTTCCAAACTTTCTATCCGATTTCATTTAAGTTATTCTCAGAATTGTCTTATAGAAATATCATTGTAACACTAAAGGCATAGTGCCTATAACAAAGCGATTTAATAATAGTCCCTGCGCATGTGCAAGCGTGAAAATTCGCCACACAACAATTTGCTAATAATGAATGGATAGTTAAGGACTGACCCACATAATATGATCCCTCATGATTTTTTTGAGGAAGATATGTGCCACACAACTTGATAGTCTATATTGATAATTCACCTCGCTTTATTATAGTCACAATGCCTTTAGTGTTAGTGACACCTGCTGTGTTATGAAGATTGTTGGCAATGACAGACATTGGCTGTCGATGATTATGCCTCTATTAACACTATATAATGCATCGAGCAACACCACTTAAAAATATGAATGATGCCTTATTATTATTGAATAATAAGGCCTAATTATTGAAATCATGCCTCTAGTAACGACGATATATTATGGGCATTATCCCTGTAGTGACACACCTCTATTAATTATGGACATTATGCCCCTATTAAAACCACTGTATTATGAATAAAATGCATCTAGTAACACCACTGAATAATGATCATTATGCTTCTTGTAACGCCGCTACATTATGAGCATTATCCCTGTAGTGACACACCTGTATTATGGACATTATGCCTCAATTAACACCACTGTATTATGGATATAATTAATCTAGTAACACCACTTAAAAATGGATATGATGCATCTAGTAGCACCGCAACATTATGGCTCTATTAACATCACTGTATTATGGATATGATGCAAATATAAACACCGCTGAATTATGGGCATTATTTATTTATATACAATATTTTGAGAGAACTCAATGGCAAAACGCCAGTAGTGAGGCACTTTTTTGAGACATAAATTACAAAGTGAGGCACTTTTTTGAGACATAAATTACAAAGTGAGGCACATTTTGAGACATAAATTACAAAGTGAGGCACTTTTTTGAGACATAAATTACAAAGATATGTACAAAGTAAACATTATCAATTAAATTATGCCTCTAGAAACACCGCTAAATTTCTAATGTCAATGTTTACCTCTATAGCTTGGCTAGAATGCATATCCAGATCGGCCTCTGTTGGTCTCGGCGATGGTTTCACTTCCTCTATTGTATATCTCTTGTGGTCCCCTTGACCTTGCGGTCCCTTATCTGCTGCCATCCTACATTTAAAATTAGAATTTAAACCAAATTTATGATTTTACTTTTAAAACTAAAAAAATTGAAAACAATGTTAACACCAAATCTTAGAAATTGTCGAAGGATTTAACCTCAACCATCCTACCTGTACCCTCACCTATACCCCCACCCTTTGTCCCTACCACTCTGTAATGTGGAGCATAGATAATGGCTCAAACAGAACGTTTAACCTTAAAGAAGTGAAAACACGTTCATCTACTCACTGACGTTTGTTATCTATCGATAACTATAATATTTTAAAAATACTAATAGTAATTTTAATATTTTGACGAAATTAGTTCCAAAGAATTTTCCCCACACGTATTAAATATTGCTTAAAAATAAGTATGGTCCCACTGGGAATCGAAACATATCCAAATCTCATTTTATCATACTTCCAATTATAGGACTCGAGAAAGGTATGTGCTACACTAATTAGCAGACTATTCAAAATTAGTGGAGTATTGCATTTTATAAGGCCAAGCCCAATCCTTATCAGCCTGGATACTTTGTTTGAAGACAAGTAGCTGGAAATGAAAGTCCGTGTTATAGAGGTAAACATTTATTTATAAACGTTTTCACTCAGAGATCTGTTTGGAGGTATTAGTTGGAAATTTAAGCTCGTTTTTTAAAGTTGAGAGCTTTATTTATTAGAGTTTTCGTGCAAAGATTTGAAGTAATAGTTGGAATAAAAGTCTGTGATTTGGTAAACATAATATATTTTGTTGGAGTATTCGTTCAGAGGTTTGAGATAAGAGACTTGTTAAGAAATAATTGTTGGAAATCTCTAAGTTTTAGGGGTAACGATTAATTTATTTGAGCTTTCGCTTAAGGATTCTTATCATCATCGTAATGGAAAATACATATGGTTGTATTACAACCAGGAGTGTCATCATCATGGTTTCTAGGCCGAAACCTGGTGGCGCCACACTTCCGAGGAGCTTCCCATTTATTTAAATAATGCTGGGTTGACGTTGAGCGGGGGCCTGGTCCGGGAATCGAACCCAGAGTTGTGGTCAGAGCGTTCATCCTTCCATCTACTGACCCTGCTCGAGGCTGCTTAACTTGCGTTATCACACTGCAAGCGCGCTAGCCTCTGAGCCATCCAGGCCCCCGTGGCTGCCCTTAAACTTTATAATATTACTAAAGAAACGTTTGTTTACATACTTTCTACAAGGGACAGGAGTATCTCTGTATTTAGACAATTCTTTCTCCTTCTGACTTATATTGTGCGTGATCTCACTAGCTGCAACATGTTACATAGAAAATTACTCGTTTCGATAATTGCATTATACAAATATCAGTGTAATTACCCTCCTGTTCAATGTCACTAGGCACTCCTACTAAGGAACTTTATTATCTTTATTTAATTCATTACTAGGGGGCTCTGCCCCAACTCTCTTCGCTCGTCAACCCCAGAAAAGCGAAGGCTGCGCGGCCGCTGCCATGTCGAGGCACTCTAGAGTGAAGCATTAAAATTGATCTCATGTTTCTTTTCAATGATGACAAAAACACACTTGCTGTAAAATATTAAGTTAGCTATAGAAAGTACTGAAAATGACTGTTGAAAAAGTCCTGAAAAGGACTGAGTTAGCGATCTTTTTTTGCAAGGTGTGTGCATAGTTATTGAATGAGAATGAGAAGGGAGTAGGAGAGCGGCTGAGGTAGTGGGGGTATGCGCACTACTATCCCTTTCCTTTTCTTGCTGACATTCTAATATACCTACTCTCAAGTTCCGCCTTACGAATATATGTCCCTCACTCTGTCAACACACAGTTTAGTATGTCACTCTCAAGATCCCTCTTTACCCCCCGGACTAACCTCCCTTCTCTGCTAACTCGCTCTTTCACACATTTTAGTACATCACTCTCACTGAACTCGTTTGTTTACAAAACTTTTATAATAATATTGATAAATAATATTTATTATTACGGTTTAAAAATACAGTGTGTGTATAATTTTTCTTCATTCGTGTTTATATATGATTCGCTAATTAATATATAGGAGTAATGGCTGAAAGTTGCGCATGCGTGTATATTATGGATTCTTCGCATGCGCATCTATTATGCATTCCTAGTATAGACCAGTCTATGCAGTCTTTCTTTCCTTATCAAAAGTACATAAGTACAGGAAAGGGGGCCTCCGAGGGGTTGGAGTCTCGAGATATCTTTAATCTTTTTTTCTTTAACACAAGCTGTCTCTCCACGTAAACTGAAAATAACAAAGTAGATTTTTTTTTTCTATTTTTCTCGCTGGGCTGCTCTGTTTACAAAACTTTTTTTTTAATAATATAGAAAGAAAGAAAACCTTGGACAACGGATGTTATCTGTCGGCGAGTGACGTACTGCTCTGCCGAGTCTAGTTTACGACGGAGTGTGTCGGTCTGACATGCTGAAAGACGTCCTTCCATTTTGCACGGGTAGCTCTGGTTTCTACAAGTCCCACATGTGGCCACTAGCTTGTCTGTCACCAGACATACCTCTTGATGTAACTCAGACAGCTCTGCCAGATCCAATGCCTGCCATCCACACAAATCAACACCACATTAAAAACATTTTTTTAAATGGTATATAATTAAAAACATTTTTTTAATTGTGTCTTCTATTCCTCAATTACCCTTGACATATTTAATGTGAATTATATACCTGCCAGCCCATATTCATGACTTTCTTAAATATTCTGTTCAAATTCGTATCAGGTGGCTCCAGAGCTAGAACAATAAAATATTAAATTATATTCATACATGTATATATATATATTATAGTTAGAAGCCAATGTAGGCTACAATTAGGTGCTGCCACTTGCAGGAGATTCAACAGGATTAGACATTTCCCAACTGACTGCAAAAATGTTTAGCCAATCATTGGTGGCTGGAATTGTTCAATCACTACTATACCCAGGAGAGGTGTCTCTAAAGATTTAAGAGAATGTTGCTTACCCTTCATGGTTTCTATGATCGAAGCGAGTTTGTTGCACTGAGATCTTTGCAGACTGCTCTCTCTCTCTAACCTTCTGATCTCTTCCTGCAGACTTTCTTGCAAGGAAAGTAGGTTTTCTTCATACTGCTTCAATCTCTCCAACTCCATCTGACACTGCTTGTGATTGTCCGTTTCTTCTTTAAGTTTTGCAGTCAGCTCATCTATTTTCTCTTTGAGGTCCTGGCCCAGTTTTCTTCGCCTATTCATTTCATCCTTTAACATCTTGCTCTCCTCCATTAGAAGCTTGTACCTAGTGTCTGTGTCTTCTTTTGTTTTTTCTAGACTGGCTAACTGTAGCCTAAGTGAGTTGAGTGTATTTAAGTGAACTTCTATTTCTCCTTCTTTTGCTTTTAATTCCTCTTCCAATTTTTCTCTCAGCGATTCTGTAAGCACAAGTCTATCCTTGACTTTTTTCAACTCGGAGTTAAGATTGACTAAAGATTCCTCTACATTTGAAAGTGAGTTAGCCATTTTTTTGTTGTCTCTTTCCAAAGACTTGATAAGCTGTTTGTCTTTGATCATTTCTTCTTTTAAGGTTCTATTTTCCTCCTTCAAGTCGTCTGTGGTGTTTTTACATTCCGTCAGTTTACCTTCAGTGTTAAGGGAATCACTCTTCATTTTGGTAATTTCTGTTTTAAGATTTCTTACAGTCGATTTTTCCATATCTAGTTGATTCTTAAGGTTTTCCATATCTTTCTGAAGTTCCGACAGGGTTTTCTTCAAGGCGCTCACATCACTTCTACACATTTTATTCTCTGTGTTGACTCTCTTCAGTTCACTAGTAAGATCAGCAGCTCGAGCAGTCGTATCATCTAACATCTGCTTCAACCTCGTCACTTCCTCTTGAGCCTCTCTTAGCTTGGATCGTTCGTTTTTCAATTCGTAGTTTAAAACTGTCAACTTCTCGCCGATGGCCTCAAGTTCCTTTTTCATCTGATCATTTAATGCCAGGAGTTCTTCCTTTTCTGTTTCAAGATCCTCTACCTTTCTAGCTGCAGCTTGGTATTCAGGTTCTAGCCTGTCCAATTCTTCTCTTAATTTCAGGTTTTCTTCAGTGAAATTTTTTATTTGCTTTTGTAACTGGCCTATTTGTTTTTCTAGGCTACTTATCTTGTCCTGGAGTGGACCTATCTTCTTTGCTAGTTTTTCACATCTTTTGTTCTCCTCCTTCAATCTTACTTCCAGTGCTTGTATGTTTCTGTTTGCTTCGTTTAGCTTCCTTTTGCATTCTTCGATTTCTTTTAAGTAAGACCTTCCCTTAGCCACTTCCTCGGCCAAATCTTCTTCTAATTTATTAATTTTTTGTCTCATCTTGTTTATTTGATCTTTAAGCGAGGCATTTTCCAGCTTTTCGTTTTTCAACTGATTTTCGAGACCTGCTATTATCATTTTCTTATCTAGCAGCTCCTTCTCTAGTTTAGAGCAACCTGCGGCCGCCGCGGCTATTTCTGCCGCCAGTTTCTTTTTCTCTAACTCGAGGTTCAAAATCATTTGTCTCAAGCCGGCTATTTGATCTGCTTGAGCCTTGATTTGGGCTAGAAGCTTTTTTATCTCGTTTTCTTTTTGTTGTAGTTCTTTTTCAAGTTTATTGTTCTTTTGCATCAATTCTTTATTAGTTAGCTCACACAGTTCCAGTTTGTCCTGTAAGGCCGCAATCGCATCCTGTGCTTCTTGAATTTCGTTTTCCAGGTACTCTTTGATTTGCTCCAGACCCGCTATCTGTTCTAACAACTCTTCCTTTTCTTCGTTCAATTCCTTAATTCGTGCATTTAGCTCTTTTAAGGAAAATTCACATGCCGAGCATTTATCTTTTAACATACCTAATTGTTTCTTAAGCTCTTTGATAGTCAGTACTAAATCTTTTGAATTTTTCTGCTCATTGGCGAGAGCCTCTTGAAGGTCTTCTATAGTTTTATCCTTCTCACTTAATTTTGTTTTGAGGCCGTTAATATCGTTCTTTAAGCCTTTGATTTCGTTTTTCAGATTGCTTAGAGTCACTTCTTGATTTAAAAGAGCGGTATTAAGTTCTATAATTTTTTCTGCGAGAGCTTCTTTAGCACTTATTTCCTTCTCTAGGGAAGCAGTACACTCTTCCAGTTCCTCGGTAAGTGATGTGATTTTCTGTTGTAACTGGTCAATAATACCGTTCAGTTGTCTCACTTGGTTTAACAGGCCACTTTTCTCTGCTTGAAGTCCTGCTACGGTACTTTTTTCTTGTGCTAGTTCTTTTCTCAAGAGATTAATTGTATCAGTCAATTCCTGTATCAGACATTTCGCTTTGATTAGCTCTATCTTGCATCTATCCATTTCCTTGGTAGTTTTATCCAGAGCGTCCTTCAATTCCGCCCCCTCTTTTTTTAGAGCTTGTAGATTTTTTTGCTGCTCCGCTACTTGATCTTGTAAGCTATCTTTTATATTTGTCATATTTAATAATGCAACCTTAAGTTTTTCAATTTCGTGTTGCTTTAAATCATTTTCCGCCATGCAAGTTTTGAATTGACCTTCAAACAATTTATTCATTTCTGTAATTGCCTTAAGCTTCTGTGAGCAGTCGTCAAATTTAGTTTGAAGGCCGTCTCGCTGGCTCATCGCCTCTGCAAGTTTCTTTTTTAAATCATCCTTCTCATCCTCCAGGTTTTTCATGGCAGCCTTCGCTTCACTTAGCTCCACCTTAACTTCTTTTTCTCCGCCTTCTTTCTCTTTGTTTTGCATTTCTAGAGAGCTTTTCATCTTTTGCAAACCGTTTACATTTTCTTGTAGGTTATTATTTTGATCTGCAAGGTCGTTGATTTTTCCTTTAGCTTCTCTAAGTTCTCCCTGCAAGTTGGCTAAACCTTCTTTAATCTTCCCACTTTCTTCCCTGGCAGTATTAAGAGCATCCTTAAGATTGCTACTTTCTGCTTTCTCCGCAGAAAGCTGACTGTTCAAGCCTGTTATCAGTTGTTGGTTTTCTTCTAGCTGCTTCTTAAAATCCATTAACCCATCGTTAGATATTTTCAAATCATTCAGCGCGTTTTTTAGCTTGTTCTCTGAGTCATTCAAGAGGTCTTGTTTTTGTTTTATCTCACTAGCCATATTTTCCATCTTGTCTTTGAGCTCCTTATTTTCGGCCTTACAAGAATTGAATGATGCCTCTAAACCGTTTAACCTGTTTATATAATCGTCTGTTTGGCTTTTACACCTGTTTAAATCGTCTGTGAGTCTTAACACCTCCGCTTGACATTGCTTAAGCTGGCCCTGCAAAGATTCGATTTGTTTTAGCAAATCTGCTATCTCTTTGTCCTTGCTTTCCATCACTTGCTTAAGTTTCTTAATTTCATCGCCAGCCTGCATGAGATCAGCCTCTAAGCCGAATATTTCTTGCTTAGCTTTACCTAACTCGTTTTCTAATATTTCTTTATCGCTTTTAAGTTTGGCATTTTCCTGCTTTTCTCCGTTGAATTGTTTCAGCATTTCCTCCTTATCTTTCTCTATATCATCTAACTTACTTTGTAACGCTGACTTTTCTAAATGCACAGAGTCACTTTTGCCTCGGGAGGATGTCAACTCACCCTTCAATTCATTATTCGCTTTCTGACTATCGGCTAGTTGATTCTTTTGACTGTCAAAGTCTTCTTTAAGAATTTTCATTTCCCCAGTGCAGTCGTTAAGTTGTTTTTTTAGATTCATCAGCTGATTTTGTAAATCATCATTCATTCCTTTAAGTTGATCTACGGTTCCAGTTAATTCTTTGTTTTTGTTTTTTGAGTCTAATAAATCGTTGTTAATCTCATCAATAAATTTGTTTTTACTAGCTACTTCGTTTTCAAGTTCACCACGTTTAGCTTCTTGATCTTTTACTTTATTTTCTAAAGCAGCGCCTACGTCAAGTGCGCTTTTACTGGCTTCTTCGGAAAATTTTAGCTTAGTTGCTAATTCTTCACCTTTAGCCGTAAGCTGGCCAATCTTTCCTTCACACGTTTTCAATGCTGATCGGCATGCATTCAGCTCATTCTCCAAATCCTTTATCTGGTTTACGAGTTCTTTGTTTTTGTCCCTCTCAGATGCTATTTCATTTTCTAGTTCACCCTTCTCATTTTTAAGCTTTTCACTCTGAGATTTTAGCCCGTCAACGTTTTTATTCAATTCCTCATTCACTGTCTCACGCTTTCTTACTTGCTCGTCAAGTTTCTTTATAACTTCTACTTTCTGACCTAATTCTCCCTTTACACTGCCCAATTCGTGCTGAGATTTATTTAATTCGTGTTGTAAAATAGCACCTTGATTTTCGGTACCGACCACAACCTTTTCTAATTCTTTTTTATCCTGTACGACTTTGTCGAGTTGTTTTTGTAAGTCTTTGCTGTTACTTACTTCTTTTTGCAAGCTCTCTACCATTTTCTTGCAATCTTCTAGTTGTTTTAAAAGTGCATCGTTAGAGTGTTTAAGTGCATCCAAATCGGCTTTGCTATCTTTAAGCTGTTGTGATAGAGCTTGATTTTCTCGCTCTTTGCCGACTACTTCGTCCATGGACTTCTTTCTCTCTCCATTAAGATTAACAAGTTTTTCTTCCATAGCTTTCATCTCTGCTGCTGCTTGTTCACCTTGTGTCTTTTCCTTTTCTACCTCTGCTATCTTTATTTTTTCCTTTTGTAAATCTTCTCTAAGAGCTTTCTGGACAGCTTGTTCTCTTGTAAGTTTCCCTTGACAATCTCTAAGCAGGTCTGCTAACCTCTCCATTTCTGCCATTGCGATTCTGTATTTGTCTTCGGCGTCTTTCGTCCTTTCTTTCATTGATTCGTTTTCCTCTGCACATTTTGCCAGTCTTAACTTTTTCGCTTCGTAATCGTCCAACATTTTTAGAAAGGCTTCTTTTGTCAGGTCCATTGTTTTCTTAAAGTATTCGCAATCTTGTTTTTCTGCCGCCTCAGAGAGACTCTTGATCTCCGCGACTTTATTTAATGCTTCTATTTCTTTATCCTTTTCAGCTAGAGCCATCTGTAATGAAGATTCCGAGTCCGCCATTAAGCCCAAAGCCTCCTTGAAATAGTCTTTGTTGTCCATAAGTTTGGCCAAATTCTTTTTGAGTTGACAACGCACCTCTTCCAAAACCTCGACTAACTCTGTCGTAGCCATCAATTCTTCTCTTGTCTTGATCAGCTCGTCACCCTTCGCCCTTAGCTCTGCATTTAGATCTCCGAACATCTTAGCCATTTTCTCCTAATAAAATCGAGTAGTGAAATTTAATAATATACACAAATATATATACAGGGTGACTGGCTATATATGTGAAAAAATAAAGCTACTAAAAACGCTATATTAACCATGTGTTATGATTATTATAATATTGCATGCCTTTGAATATATAAACACTTATTGCTCCAAAAGTATAAAAGCTAGAACAAAATGACCTTCAAATAAAGTGTAATTTTAATTGTCTTGCCGTCAAATTACATGACTCTAAGTATTATTAGATTATTTATTTATATTAACCGATGAGCCATAGTAGTTGTAACTATTATGTGAATTATAATTAGTAGTTATAATCTTCTATGAATTTTATATTTATAGTAAAGGGTGAAAGGAAGCTGCTCAGTTTTACGTGATAACTAGGACAATCTCCATTTATTGTTTATTGAACAACAAAACAGTAAAAAAGAATAGTACTACAAATAAACTAGTTAAAGATATGAATAAAACAGTTAAAATTTTCCGCTTGGAGTAACTTTATTTTATTAGGTAACTTTTCGAGTTATGTAGCATAGCCAAAACATTAAAATGTCAAAAATCTTTTTTCTTTTTGGTTCCATAACTTGGTGGTTTAGTATACTATATGTTAGTATAAATATATGTAAAGAAAAATCCACAAAAAATATGTTTCTTTTAGCGAATTTTCGAAGAAAATTAAGCTACTGCAATGGCTTCAAAATTTTTGTAATGAAAATTTTTTTCATGGAAATCCGTTACAGACCATTCTGAATCGATTCCTAAAATTTAACACTTTTTTATGTATGTATGTGTCACTCCAGACGATATCTCCTGTTAGGAAATCCGTTACAGACCATTCTGAATCGATTCCTAAAATTTAAGACTTTTTTATGTATGTATGTGTCACTCCAGACGATATCTCCTGTTAGGAAATCCGTTACAGACCATTCTGAATCGATTCCTAAAATTTAACACTTTTTTATGTATGTATGTGTCACTCCAGACGATATCTCCTGTTAGGAAATCCGTTACAGACCATTCTGAATCGATTCCTAAAATTTAACACTTTTTTATGTATGTATGTGTCACTCCAGACGATATCTCCTGTTAGGATGCACTTAAAAACTTCAAACAAATTTTAAAATGTCAATAATATCAAAAGAAAGGATGAGTTCGTTGGCCAGAATTTTTGGAGTTCATTTAGGGGTCAAATTTTTACAATTTTGGGTCAAAAATAGCATAAAAACGTGTTTTTTCCATTTTACCCCCCTTTTATATGAAAATATGATAAAAGTGTACATAACAATAATTACTGTACTCTTAAAGAGCTTACCAACAATGTGCATCATGAAGAGTAAATACTATTTTGACTTTTGTACCCGTACCCGAGTGTACCCAAACATTTTTTTTTTTCACCCATCGAAATTCTAAACCGAAATTTTCCTATATTATCATAAGCCAATGATACGCAGATTTCTTTGAAAATTCGCTGATTAAGTCATGGTGTATGACTGGACTTTTTTACTTCCAGCTAAGTTTACTAAAAATCCCGCCTTATGAATAGGTAATCAAATTAATATTAATCGGAACTTTAGTGAATAAGGAAGTTTTTCCTGAAGTCCGAACATTTTTAGCTCGGTTCAATTCCATGTTATGGAGCCACAAAGAAAACAGATTTAAAAAAAAAAAATTGTATACATTTTTTGTCATGTAAAATGACAAAAAATGAATAAAAATAAAAATTATATTTTTCTTGTAGGACATTTTGTCAGCTTTACAACGAAACCAAACATTTTTTTCTAGCTTTTATACTTCTGGATCAATAATTGTTTTTATGAGCAAAGGTATGGGACCTAAAAAAAAATCATACAAGTTGACCTTGTGGGAGAACGGTTAATAATTGCTCTATGGTTTATATGGCGTTTTTGCAGCCCTTTAAGTTGTAGATCAGCCTACTTTATTTTTTTCACATGTATCGCCAGTCACCCGTATATCAGTAACATTGAGGATTATTACCGAAGTTAGCAAGTTATGATAAGGAGAAATAAGTCCCGTTGATATGTACTTCTTATACATGGTGGAGTTAGAAAAGAGACAATATTAAAAGTAACTAACTATTTGTACTCTTCGAAGCGAGTTTCTTTCAATAAATAATGTATTGTATATTGAGAAAAAAGTTATTGATGAATTTATAGTTGAAGCAGATGGTTGTAGAGACGAAAAAGAACGGTCCTCTCAGACTCCGTCGGCATATTACTCCAATTAAATATTAGAATGAAAAATATAAATCACTAACTCACAAAAACCTCTGCTTGTATCAGGTTGAAATTTTACATGCCTGTTTCAGTTGTACTACAGACTATAGGTAGGGTTACCATACGTCCGGACTATCCGGATTTGAAACTTGTGTCCGGTTTTGCGTCCGGATTTGAGAAATGTACGGATTTTAAGAAAAATCAGAAAGCTAAATGGGCTTCGCTACCTAAAGAAGAACTCCCCAAAAACTCGAGATATGGGAATAAATACTTAAAGCATTTTCTAGAAGAAACGTCTCTTTTTTATATATTTAAAATAGTAGAATTCGCTATGCGTCTGCCTGGTACTTATAGGCCCCCACTAAACGTATTTTTTCAATGATGGTGTCTATATGGACGCCTGAAAGAGAAAGATCACAGTTGTAAATGAGCTTCTTAATATTAAACAAAATTATAAAATAACATCTAAATTCTACCAACTTAAATTCTATCACATACTCAATTCTCAATTCCACGTCAAAATAAAAAATGACTACAAGCCTTTTCTAAGAAAAATTAGTTCATCTGAAAAGTATGATGGACCCAGCAGATACTAGCTCAAGTCGAATATGTTATTAATCTATAAGTATTAATAAGTAAATATTATCAAATATTGTATTAATACATTTATATATGACCCCCCCCCCCCGGGTTT
>KZ651924.1:152464-205272 GCA_001010745.2 Gerris buenoi
AACATCCAAAGTAAAAGTTTCCCTCCAACTCCAAATTGTTCTAGACAACCCCCATAGTGTTTGGTAAAAAGTTACACCATTTTAAGCGTCGGGTTTGGATGGGAGGGGGGGTGAAGTTGGTAAATTAGTAGTTTTTATCAATATTTAGAAAACTATGTGGTTTAGCGCAAAAAGTGTCATATACCAAAATAATCTACATTAAATTGCAAAAAATGTTCCTATGCACAATCTTGCTAAAGTGAACGTTTCTAGAGTTACGGAGGGTGTAAAAGTAGAATGGTGCCCTAAGGGCCCCCTCTCCAATTTTTGGTGAAATATGTGAAAAACTGAAAAAATTCAGTTTTTGATTTGAAAATTTCAAATTTGATCTTCAAAGTTTTAGCCTAATTTGACTGGACTTAAGTGGTTTAGGTTCATTACAAAGAAAGAAAAAAAATCAATTTTTTGGTTTTTTTACAACTGAAACAAAACTATTTTGTCAACAGGCTTAATTTTGTGCTTAAATAAAAGCCAATTAAATTTACTACAACTTAATGTCTTATAAGTTTTCTTGTAGGGTAAAGGTTTTATGCCGATTTTCGCCCCGAAACGAGAGCAATACTTAAATTTTCCATTTTTTGGGAAACACTGCCAGTATTTGAAGTGTCATATCTCGGTAACTATTAGATGTACAGAGTTGTAATTGGACGTAAAAAGAACTCAAATATCTGTTCTACAACTTCATTCCTTGTAACTTTTATCGTAGGTAAACAGTTTTGCGACGATATTCGCCCCGATACGAGAACAATATTTAAAATTTCTATTTTTTGACAAAAAAAATCAATTTTTAAAGTACCACATCTCGGGAACTATTGGACGTACAGAGTTGCCGTTGGACTTAAATTTTTGTAAATTTATTGCACTCAAAAACTAGTAAGAAAAATTAACATCGAACAACGCATAGTTTACGAGGTATGTAGCAACAACTGAAATTTTTGCAGTTTTTCACATATTTCACCAAAAATTGGAGAGGGGGCCCTTAGGGCACCATTGTACTTTTACACCCTCCGTAACTCTAGAACCGTTCACTTTAGCAAGATTATGCATAGAAACATTTTTGTTTGCAATTTAATGTAGATTATTTGGGTATATGACACTTTTTGCGCTAAACCACAGTTTTCTAAATACTTAAGAAAAACTGATAAAAACTACTAATTTGCCAACTTCACCCCCCCTCCCCGCCAAACCCGACGCTTAAAATGGTGTAACTTTTTACCAAACAATATGGGGACTGTCTAGAACAATTTGGAGTTGGAGGGAAACTTTTACTTTGGATGTTAGGGTTTGGCCGTTTTTTGGACTAATTGCACCGTACTAAGGCAGAGTATAGGATAAAAAAAAAGAGCATGGCCGCTCTCCATCGGTTTGTTTTTTTCAAATGCCTATTGGCTTACTTTGTCCTTCAGACGACTGAGCCAACCACATATTCTTACAAGGCATATTCTTACACTATCTAGTAGAGAACTTCAAATCAGAAGTATTATTTTACTCTCATTAATAGAATTTTTGTATTGGAATAATTATACAGTAAAGATTGACAGTATTGTTCCTGATAATTATTTAGTTCATTTGAACACCCACCACGTTCCATACCTTGGGCATTGTGTTTCTAACCCCGTCTTCTAAAAAGTTCTTATTATTCCAACTACTCTTTATTTCCTAATTTTTTTTTTTTTTTTTTTTTCATCGTCTTTTTTATATCTTCTTAATTTTATCTTTCCTACCTAATCTATGTTTTCATACACTATTAGATGCTATTTGGATTCGGTTCTTGGCTTCTGGATTTTCTTGGTTCTTCTANTTTTTTTTTTTTTCATCGTCTTTTTTATATCTTCTTAATTTTATCTTTCCTACCTAATCTATGTTTTCTTACACTATTAGATGCTATTTGGATTCGGTTCTTGGCTTCTGGATTTTCTTGGTTCTTCTATTGATTTGATTGTTCTTGGCTTATTTCTTTCTTTGTTCTTGCTTTGACCAGAGTTAATTATTATGGAGTAAATATTATTAAGTGACGGAGAAGCAAGTATCCATCAAATGGCTTCTATATGCCAGGAGATGTTTTATGTCTGTTTTACTCCATATAAAATTCCATACATTGTCATCCGGGGATAAGTAGAAGAGTGCATAGTTTCCCAGTAGGATCCGGTCCAAGTGTCTACCTGTAATAAGCATGGCAACTCGTACGCTATAGCTGAAGTTTACTCCGCCATAATTGCTGCATATTTTAATTTATTTAATTAAGATAATTAGCGTTTAATTAAAGCCGGGTTTACACGGGTAGAGTAAACAGGAGAGTAGAGTAGCGAGTAGAGTGCACTCTACTTCCCACTCTACCAATTTTATTAGCTACTCTATTCGCCACTCTACTCTACTGAGCGTTTTATCGGGTTTCTACGGGTAGAGTTACTCCATTCGCTCTCTACTCTCCTGTTTACTCTACCCGTGTAAACCCGGCTTAAGAAACGAAAGATTACTTTCAAAATGAAGAGAAATCCAAACAAAAAACTTATGTAAAAAACAAACTGTCTCGCGTAAAAAGTTGTGAGATCATAGATGTAGCCAAGTTTCCGTCGTCCAAGTAAGTTCCTCTAGGTCTGATTTATCCAGTACAAGTACATGATGCTTGTCTGTCCCCCCTCTCTATTCTTTGTCCCTTACAAACTCAAGCGAATTACTCTACACGTTTAAATTTAACAATTTTCTGACTTACCAAATAAGCAGCACAAAAAAAGGCTAAAATTAGATGCAGTTTCATATACAATTTTGTATCCTCATGCTGTGACCCTCAAATTAAGAATTAACATTTATTATTTGATTAGATGAAGTTTAATAAATTTGTGCTGCGTTTTTTCCAAGTCAGAAAATGTTTTAAAATTAATTTATTTAAATGGAAAATCTATTCTTAACAGTCTCCTCTTAAAAAAACAAAACATTTTTTTTTTTTTTTAATTTCTAGTAGGTATTTGTAAGAAATTTTAGTTATAGTAGTGTAAAAAATTATTGTTTAGCTGTAAGAGGTTAAAAAAAAAGAAAAAAAAAAAGTTATATCTACTCACGGCAGCAAAATTAAGCATTTTTGTACTGCAATTACAAAATAGCAAATTTGCAAAATGTCATTAAAGTTTGTAAAATAGTTAGCTAAGTACAGAATTCACTATTACTGTGTTACTTAAGTTAATACGCACACTGAAGATGAAATTATATGTTAAAGAAGCGTTTGTGAATTTTACTAATCAACGGATGATTTCGAAACTAAACTAATTTATAAATTTGTCTTTTAATCATAAATTATTTTGATTTTCAAGCTTCAAAAATATAAATCCGGATGAAGCAAAGGTATAAAATATCACCTGATACAGACAAATCAGTGTTGTATAAGAAATTAAAGCTATTTCAAAGGTTAAAAATTAAATTTCCAAGAAAAGTGAAATATCTAAAAACAACGGTTTGTTAATTTTACACACATTAACATCATTATATTACATTTTTAAGTTTTGGTAGTGTTCATACTAGGGAAAGTTAAAATTTTAATTTAAATCAAATTATAATTATTATTAACAATGGGAGACAGACAGAGAAAATTAATTACACCATAATCGTTACGAATATTATAAATCTTATAAAAACATTGTCTGTCAGTTTACATGAAACTAATATCATTTGCAAATAAATTATTACAATTATCAAACCGATATATTTCAATACATGTTATTGAAATCAAAAACTGTGACCCAAATTTTGTAATAAAGCATAACTTTACCAAAAGATGTACTACCATCAATTTGTTTTAGTGAAATAAGTTTTTATTTTCTACGATTGAATTTAAATTATTATGTCTTTATCTCTTTTTTTTTTTTTTTTTTTTTTTTTTTTTTTTTTTTTTTTTTTTTTTTTTNAAGATTCTTTTTGTACAAATCCTTCTTCTTCTCAAATTTTAATAGATATAAGTTAGTTTAATTTAATGATAGATGAGAAAAAAAATCTTCGGGCTTAAACGTTTTTGAAGATATTATATATATTTATATTTATATAAACAAATGTTTGTTAGTTATCGAGTTTATCTAGACGTAGAGGGGTTCTGGCATTTGCCAACATTTGTTCTTGGTGCCTTTGCTACCCTCTGTCTTGGGTTCAGCAAGGTGTCTGCTCCACCACAGTAACGGTTCACGAAACTCACCTCACTGAAAAAAAACAAATATATATTATAATACATGCCATTATATAAATAATACAAATATATATAAATAATATATTATATTACATGCCATTCGGTCTCAAGAGTGCTCCTCTCTAAAGTGGTTTACTGCATATTATAGTCTATATCATTTCGAGACCCATCTAGATCGGAATATTATTTATAGGTATACACGGGTATTAGTTACTTTTTTTCCTTCCTAAATTAAATTTCATAAAATAACCCTAAATTACCATTCCAATCTTTTAGTTGTAACATCCAGAGCCCCTTTTATATTTTTTGTCCTACTAGCATGGCATGCATCCCTTCATGTCCGACGACAACTAACCCTAGTCACAGTCCTAGTCTACCCCCACCTTGTACTGTTAGTTTGTCATAAACATTTGTTAAATAGTTGGCTTAGTACAGAATTCACTATTTCTGATTTCATCGGCTGAAGAGAAGTTGGCTTTGAGATCTGTTTTTATAATTTACATCCTAAACAAATCTCCCTAATGTGCAACTAGATGTTTCAATACTTAGATATTTCCTGTTTTCATAGTTTTTAAAATATAAAAAGGAACAAGTAAAAAAAGTCCATCGATAACTACTTGTTATTCAGCATGTAACTCTGTAAATTTACTTTATATTTTATGTTGACTCCCTCCCTTTCTCTAAGTAAAACATAATTATGCCATTTATCTTTAAAAATTGCCAGCCGTCCTCTTAAGCTGCCTTAATATATTTCTAAAACAGAAGACAGAAGTCGCTGCCATCGCAAGAAAACAGTGGATGCTGCCATTGCCACAGGATAGAAGACGCTGCCATTGCTACAAGATAGAAGACACTGCCATTGCCACAGGATAGAAGACACTGCCATTGCCACAGGATAGAAGACGCTGCCATTGCCACTGGATAGATGACACTTCCATTGTCACTGGATAGAAAACGCTGCCATTTGCCACAGGATAGAAGACGCTGCCATTGCCACAGGATAGAAGACACTTCCATTGCCAAGTCCTTTAAATTTTGCCTGACCCAAAGGCTTTATTAAAAAAAATAATTTTAATCTGCATTAAGAAGTTTTGGATATAATGAACATACAATTATGAGATAGATTACTCACTGTTCAGGTAGCAAGTCAAATCCTACGGATATTGCATAGTTCTTCATTATCTGCTCATGCAGTTGTAAATTTTTTCCTCCAGGATTCCTAAAACAAGGGAATGATATTTAATAAAAAAAACAAAAAAAAAAAAACAAACCATTATTGCACTTACAATGTGATTTTCAATTGATTTAATATTAAATATAGACCAGTCTCTCTATCAAATTGATTGGTTATCAATTCCTCTTATAATTATTATGATAGCCATAATGGAGATATGACAATCACAAAAAGTCACTGATTAGGTACGTCTACATCATCAATGAAAACCCATTGACCCTTCTAGAGTCTGCTATTGCTATATTTAGTGATTAAATTGTATTTAAAAGAAGCACTTAACTGGCTGCCACCTTGAAAATGAGTGGGTAAATCGAACCAGCTTTTTTACCACGGTAAAAATCGTATGTGATATTTTAATATTACTAAAACGTAATATGCAGATCTAATCTAATATCCTCAAAAAATACATTTTTTTGTGCCACTACCAAATTGAATTAAAAAGTCAAATTATAAAACCTAATTATTAAATGTTAATAAAACTAAGATGTTAAAATAGTTGGTTACTTAAGTCTCATCTTTTTGAGCTGTTCCAGTTCAACTGAGATGTACGGTTTGGCGTTTAGGTAAGGTTTCATAGAGGCCGCATGCTCTGCCGATTTTCTTTCATCGTCCAACTCCATTGCTGCTTTCTTGTCACATGCCACACAGTTCACTTCACTAAACAAAGACATAACACATCTTAAACTCTGACGGCGCCTTTTGGCGTCATAAGTGTATAAACTAATCATGCAAAATATACAGATGAATAGATATCAGAGAGCTATTACCTTGGATGTTAACATTTCCAACATGTGGTACACTGTACACTAAGAAATGTTTTTCCTGTCCAGGTTACCTACTTAGCATAATATCTCCTTTTTTTAAATTTGATAGATGCAGTGCTGGATTAAACTTTTTCATCTATTATCTATCGGTTGAAGGTTATAAAAGGGTTTGAGGATAATTGGACGTGAACAATAATGTGTGAAGTAGTAGAAGTAGTAGTAGTAGCACTTCCTACTACTAGAACTTCCTACTAGAACGGGTAGGACGAGCCACTTGTTCGAACCTTGCAATTAGGCCATCACTTAGGCCCTAATTACGTGCCGTGATGGAGAGTTCCAGCTACTTCACACATCATACATTTGTACATTGTACCGCCGAAGCGGGTATGGTGTGGTCATTATTAAGCTATATAAGTGTGCGTCAAAGCGTGGGGGAAGTCCCCATAAAGGGTGTCCCTCGCCCTACTCCCTCCTTGATTCATAGATACTAATTACATCATCATAACACGGATCGGACCCACATCAGAGAGTAGGGGAAGAGTCTCCATAATGGGTGTCCCTCACCCTGCACCGTCCGCGATTCATTGATGCAATTCCGAGTATCATGGCACGGGATCGAACCCACGACCTCGATTTGCTTTGACTTATTGATAGCTGAGCAAGTGCCCTAAGACGCTCGGTTACCCTGGCTCCCTTTGTGTGAAGTAAGAAATTAATGGCCTACGTGTAGAGTCTCCTCTTAGATCCAGCGGACATGGTGTAAGTTTTCATGCGCGCCACTTGGTCGAGCCTCGTGCTCACCTCGTTGATTTTTTTCTCCAGTTCTTCTTTCAGTGGCGCGACATCTACTATATTAAACTTTTTCTCCATTTCGTCCAGCATTTTCTCTAACTCTTTGTGCCACTGCTTCTCCTGCAACCACGTAATCAGGCTGATAAACACTCCAGCATTATTATTGTCCATCATAGTAATAATTTTAAAAGTAGCTTATAGCTACTGTCACTGAGGAGCATACATGTGTATCGTGTATGTTGTATTACTCAACTGATTGCACTAAACAAATAAAATAAAAAAACAAGTTTATTAAAATGTAGCTCATCACTGCAGGTGAGATGAAGTAATAAACTATTCTTCTAACATTTAGCACATCAACCCACGATCACCTGTACCAAACCTTAAAAATTGACTGTTCTGTAAATACTGTGCCTTATTTTCTAGCGTCAATGAGGTCCGCAGGGCGAACGAGTTGCATAAGCTTGTAAAATAATACCCTTACCTCTTGCGTCCAACATATGGGAAAAGATGGAACATTAAATAAAAAACGCATGACATGGGAAGTTATTTTCCAAATCAGTTTTATAACCCTATCAATAAGAAAAAACAATAAAAGAAAAGACAGACCAATAATAGAGAACATCGTTTTTTAGAAAGACAAAATATATCATTTCGAGGCCACCGTCCACCGTGGTGATGTTACTATAGGTAATAACTCTTTAGTGAACGAATTTTATGTCAAAAACTCATTTGTTTATAGTACCTCTTTAATTGGGCATTATACATAGACTAAATTACAAAAGTTTTTTTTAGAGACCCCCCCCCCCCCAAAAAAAACAAAAAACAAAAGGTCTAGATCCGCTCGATCTCTTTACCTGCTCTACTGTGTTTTTGATAGCAAAGTCAACTCCTTTAGTAAGAGAATTACAAAATTCTTCAAAAATGTCTGTCGACACTTTGCATTGCACTTCTGAACAGTCCGCTTTGTCCGCCAGTATGTCATCGATTTCAAATCGATCCACTTTAGTCGAATGAATTCCTTCTATCTCCTCTACAACTCCCTACACACAGATATACAAACATTAGCATATCAAGCAAAGAAATTAATTCTTAGGTTTTTTTAAAAAAAAAATTGACATTAATTTTATCCGAAAAGAGACTTTACTTACGGCGAACTCATATTGTTGCTTGTTTAGTTCAGTTTTAAGGTTGTTCATATCTTGATAAAGCTCAGAGATTTCATCTGATATCATGAGGTTCTTTTCCATCAGCATTTTGATGTTTTGAGGATCCTGAAAAAAACAATAAATTTCCCATCTTAAAAGAAATGTCCTGTGTTGCAAGATATTTAAATCCAACCGTACATGATCAGCTAAAATTTTAAATGGATGGCTCATAATTGGCTACCCTCATAAAGGTTCAAAGCTAGGTTTTGGCCATTTTGAGGTGTCTTACAAACAAGTTATCCTGATCGTTCGAAGAATCGTCCATGTTGAACTTAAGTCTGATGTTCGTAAGGGAGGCCTCAACATCCCGTAGCCGGTTGAGCACGGTGTCGTATTTGTCGCAGAAGAGCGCGTCCTGACGACGAAGCTTGGACGCGTGAGAAGCCACCCTGGACTCGATATCCTCTACCCGCTGCTCCATCGTCAGAGTGGCTCTCTTCACCTCCCACTCGGCCATCGTTATTGTCATCTGGCTTCCCGTTTTTCCTCTGATGGCGGCAATCTAAACAACCAACAACAATATATGTTTATATATTTAATTGGTCTTAGTAAATTAATTCCTTCCATCTGAAATTAGAATCATTTCATTGGGTGTCAGTAACTACTATGCATCATACCTTAAAAATGTCAATTTGTTGGAGGTTCATAAAATGGGTATAACTATCATTGAACAATATCTATCTTATATCTTTTCTCTAACCTATTAATCAATTTCTTTATTGGCAAAAGTTAACAATAGTGAGGGTAACTGCAGCCATTTTAAAAAATAACCTATTAAAATGTTATTCTTTAAAAGTATGTGCAGCTTAGATGTATCCTCCTACTCAGCCCGGGTCTGGTGCCTGCTGCTATCTACCGGAGGAATTGTGAAGCACGACTCGGCTGTGACTGGAGCTTCTCTACCTTGGCCCCTTCCGCTTCCAGACAGACGTTGGCAAGGTCGGATCGTGTGCCGTACCACCGCTACTATTGTTAACGCTAAACCACCCGCTTTTAATAACCCGCATTTATATGTGTGTATCCTCAAACCATCGGCAGTTTCAAGCTCACGCCGGACATCCGACACACCGCATACTTCTTTACCGCTTACTTATATATCTTTTCTATCCTACATTTTATCTTGTATCTCTATTTTAGAAACCAAATATGTATATATATATCCATGCATTCCTCCCCCCTCTCTACACCTAAACCTCAAAGTAATATTTACCAGCATTTGTGGATCCCTATCTAACCTCCTACAGTCTTAGAAAAAGAAGGTCTAATCATGATTATAGAAATATCTTAAATAAAACTAGAGGGCCCTGCTCCCTATTTAATTTGCTCGACAACCCACAGTAGGTGGACGCAGAGGGGTTGCTGCCAAGTGAATTCACTACTTGGGGTATGCTCCTCCCCATGAGTGTAACATGACCCAATGAAGAGGTCAGATGTTCCCACATCTGATCCCCAGATCTCCACATTACATTGAATTAAAAGACAACATTTGTTTATTATAGAATGTAAACATTACCATTTTAATTAATAAATAAAAATCGGCAGTGGGGCGTCTCGGAACCTTTCCTCACTAAATAATTCCAAGATAGTGGAGCTATACGTGACGCAGACAGAAAGTCTGATATCAAGCTAAAATCTACTCCAATATTATCTTATCTTAAACACCCAAAACGGATAATTTAGATGAAATCTCCGATAAAAAAAAGAAGTTAAATCGTCTCTTTTTCTCTAAATCCTNCTTTTATACTGGAAAGTTTAATGTTTTTATCTCTTTTTGTTCAAAAGTTATTGGAACCGTATAGAGTGACAGACAGACACAGGAACGAAACTATAAGGTGTTTTTTTTTTTTGGTTTTACCAACGAAACCCTAAAAAATTGATGAATCAATTGGAAAATGCCTCGTAAGCCAAAGAAGATTAATTTTATTGCTTTATCCTGTAAAAAAATATTGGATCCAAAACTGGTACAGTTCGTGGGTTACGAGATTTTTCTTCAAATAAATACGTGTATCTCATAACTCAACACGACTTGGCAGCATTGCTTGCAAGCTATGTGGGTTACGAGATTTTTTTCCTCTCATGGAAAGCTGATTTTTTGGGTTACGGGGTAGTAGAATTACACTGACAAAATGAGATTTTTATTTGAGTTTACATAAAAAATAATACTAACCTTCTTTTTTAATTCTTCCATTCCAGGCAACCCCTCAAGAATTTCTGGTAAAATCTTTTCTAAAAATTGTTTAAAAAAGAAAAAAAACATGTTAAAATAAATTATAGAAACTATTATAAAATGTTAAAAAAAAAATATATAATTATTTTATAATGATAAATTAAATTTGAGACAAGATATGAATTAAGAGAATATTTCCTAATCACCTGAGAAATCTGCCAATGTGTTGATCTGGGCCATCATGAACTCCATCTGTCTCCTGATCAACTCTTGATCCATGGTGAGGTTATTGATCTTTGTGGTTTCCTCATTTCGATCTGGCAACATCCTGGCAAACCAATACGATCATTAAAAGGCATCGTCACCACCACTCTTAGGCGTCGGTTGGTAACGGTAACGTTACTTAGTCTTAAGTGTAGAACAACCATGTACAGTGTTAGAGTAAGGAAATTTTAGGTGGTAAAGTAAATTTCACAATATTGTTTTATTATAGTTTGGAATTTACAATTCAATGACTCATTAGCGCGCCATCCACTGTCGTTCTTTCCCGATATACTTTCCTTTTTTATATCGTGAAGTAAAGCATGGCATGATTGAGTACGCTGTGTGAGAAAGCAAAACCTTATTATAAGGCTAGCCTCACATGTTTATATTTTGTAAATAAAATTTTTATATATGTCCTCTAATCTCTTTATAAATTTGGCAATTTTGATCGATGTAATGTCAATATTTTAATGTTCCCTACAGAGATGAAATAATAAAATTAGATACTTCGGGGGTATAGATTCAGTTTTATTGATATATTGTCGGTGTAATTTTAACACATCGTAACCCACTACTTTTTTATTTTTAGATTATGAGCAATTCCCATGGTAAAAAGTCCGCTGAATCAATTGGAAAATACCTCGTATGTAGAAGAGGATTTATTTTACTGCTATATCCTGTAAAAAATACCTTGGATCCAAAACTGGTACAGTTCGTGGGTTACGAGATTTTTCTTCAAATAAATACGTGTATCTCATAACTCAACACGACTTGGCAGCATTGCTTGCAAGCTATGTGGGTTACGAGATTTTTTTCCTCTCATGGAAAGCTGATTTTTTGGGTTACGGGGTAGTAGAATTACACTGACAAAATGAGATTTTTATTTGAGTTTACATAAAAAATAATACTAACCTTCTTTTTTAATTCTTCCATTCCAGGCAACCCCTCAAGAATTTCTGGTAAAATCTTTTCTAAAAATTGTTTAAAAAAGAAAAAAACATGTTAAAATTAATTATAGAAACTATTATAAAATGTTAAAAAAAAAATATATAATTATTTTATAATGATAAATTAAATTTGAGACAAGATATGAATTAAGAGAATATTTCCTAATCACCTGAGAAATCTGCCAATGTGTTGATCTGGGCCATCATGAACTCCATCTGTCTCCTGATCAACTCTTGATCCATGGTGAGGTTATTGATCTTTGTGGTTTCCTCATTTCGATCTGGCAACATCCTGGCAAACCAATACGATCATTAAAAGGCATCGTCACCACCACTCTTAGGCGTCGGTTGGTAACGGTAACGTTACTTAGTCTTAAATGTAGAACAACCATGTACAGTGTTAGAGTAAGGAAATTTTAGGTGGTAAAGTAAATTTCACAATATTGTTTTATTATAGTTTGGAATTTACAATTCAATGACTCATTAGCGCGCCATCCACTGTCGTTCTTTCCCGATATACTTTCCTTTTTTATATCGTGAAGTAAAGCATGGCATGATTGATAATCATGTTCATTACCATCCGCACAACTATTTTCCTTTTCTGTGAGACGATCCGCTCATTCCAATCCTGCAGGCTTGTCGTGTGACTACAATCCCTTCGTTTGATGCCATAAACACAATGAAAGGAATATCTCTATCCCATCCTTATGAAACTTATAACTCAGAATTATAAGAATGGAGAGGATGGCGCGACGGGATTATCTTGCAAGATTATAATCCTGCCGTTCTTTCCTCTTGAACCCCATACACAAACACTCTTCCTTGACGATATCGACTTTCCTTACTGAAAGAATGACAGTGGATGGGGCGCTATTCTGTCTGTACCTGAATTTTTCGTATTCTGCTTCATCAAGTTCCGAGACAACATCTGGTGTGACCGATTCCTTTTCTTCATGCTCACCCAACTGCGACGGCTCAGGCTCAGTGAGGCTTTTTTCGCTTTCGCTCGCCTCTGTACCGGCCCCGGACACTGCCTCAACCATTTCTTCACCGCCTCCCTCTGCTGCCGAACTGATATCCTTCCCCGACTTCTCCCTGAAATAACAACATAGGTATTAGTTGAGACTTAGCATTTTATTTTAGTTGCCGAGAAATTGGCACACCGATTATCGAAATTATGAGATGATAAATGCCACTGGTAGCTCTGACAATAAGAATAAATAAATTAACTTAAAAAATTGAATTTCTAATTGATTTTACAAGGTACAGGTACTAATTGAGTATTTTATAATTAATTATAAGCGTTAATTCTTGGTCTAGTTCTATTGTCATAAATATTGACTTGCTATAATTATAGAAATATTGAAAGCTTGGATTCGGTACTATTTATTGGTTACGGCAGAGAAAATCATTCTCCTGCGTAACTCAGTTGGTAGAGCGCTACACTGGAAATGTAGAGGCCCGTGGTTCAAGTCCCGGCGCTGGAGTCTATTTTTCTCTGTCTGTGTTCCAGTGTTAATAATAATTATCATTTAAATTACCAAGTTATAAGGAACAATACCTTTTGACGAGGGCCTTCTCATAAAGCTGGGCCCTGGGTCTCATTTTCTTTGCGTAATCTGCGGCGAGCTTAATCTCCTTCATCGTTTCAACTACGTCTAGACCAAGTTCATCTTGCATTTTGTCCAGAAGCAGCTTAAGGTCCGCATACTCCTTGGCCACCGTCTCCAGTAAGGAGGCAAGCTAATCTCCAATCAAACAACATTAGTTCTGATAAGTCTCTGTAACAACAGAGTCTCTTATTCTCATATATCAAGTTGAAACATTCACAATTCGAAATTTGGTTAACAAATTTTTTAAATCACCTTGTCGATACCTTCTTCAGCCCCAGACATTCTCTTAGTGATGTTCATAGACTGCCAGAGGTCCGAGATGGGGGTCACCTGATCGCCACTTCGAGTTTTGGAAAGAAGCTGCTCGTCTGATGGCAGGACTTGAATTCCTAAAGATTCGACCTGAGCCTGTAGCGATTTCACCTGCGGAAAAACATGCTCCGAGTGCTTAGGATGAATTTAATTATACTTTAGAAAAGAAAACACAGTTACTTATAAACCATCTGACTAAAAAATGAAAACAATTGTTATTTATGCTCCTTGGGAGTAAAGTAAGCCCTTATTCCCTCAGCGAATAAGTTGGTTCTTGAGGTGAAGCAGTGGGAACAGACTTTACTTTCCAAGGCGTAGCCGGGGGTATTATAGCACTTTACTCCCAAGGTACATACAATATTTTACCTTCAGAAGGGATAAAGTACATAAACATGCAAACGTTATATTTATAATAAACAGATGGCGTATTTTGAAACAGTTCTTCAACATTGACAAACGCATCTTTATCTATTGCACAGTTTTTATTTATTATTTTAATAAATAACAATAATTGTTTGAATTGTCAATAACACATAATAATAAGAGATTCAACATTAAAAAACCAAATAAGAATAGCATTTAAACTCAAAAAGAAGGTTATTTAGATGCAGGTTTAAACAATCATAAGCTTAAATTACAAATTATGGTCGAAAAAGCAGTGTCACCAACCTGATTTCACCTGAACAACTGTACTAAATTAGCCATTCATTCTTTACTTTTTATAAAATAATTAAGTTGGCAATCCTTCTTTTTATTCCTGGTTTTACTTTTTCTCCCTACTTTTACCTTTTGTTCCTACTTTAGTCCCTCTAAACTAATCCAAAATCATGATTTTTTTCTGTCTACTGGAGATAAAATAATAATTGATACTCTTAAAAGAATTGTTAACGCTGGAGCCGATGTTAACATGAATCCAATTTATATATAATGGTAAACAATATATGAATATTATGATATTTAAATAAAAGATGGCGATGTTACCTTTGCCTCGAGACGGGAAAAGCCGGCGACTGATACTTGGTTAGATCGTCTTTTCTGCATTACTGTTATCTCTCCAGACTCCACCACATAGGATGCCTAAAATCAACCCCACTTCTCTTTATCAAAATTATTTTTTACCTTCTCATATAAAGAGAAAGTATTGTGATGGCACGATAATTCGATTTTGAGATTTTGATGGATTTACACGTTTTGAGGTCCCCTGAGTCCAAAAAAGTGGTTTTTAAAAAATATCTTCCTGTTGTCTGTGCAAGACGCCTGGAGCCTAAATTACTGGACTGATTTTTACGAAATTTGGTATACATGTTCAGAAAAATTATACCCCCAGGGGAAATTGATAAATTAATTTTAGCTCCAAATTTGGGGGCGCTAACCTCCAAAAAAAACTATTTTTCGAAAACAGTTCTGACGTTCTGAAAAATTCTAAAGTGTAGTCCATTTAAATTCGAATGTAACGATATAAGCCATTTTCACAGGAAAAATCTAGTTCCTGAGAAAATAGCTGAGGAAAAATCTAGTTCCTGAGCGGACGAAGAGAGACCGGGTTCGATTCCCCGCCCAGGAGAAGTTATTTGTGTGATAAAATTTTATGAAATGTTCAATAATAATTAACAAAACTAATAATTAATATACATATGAAAACTAATAAATGGAAACACTGGGCTAAGTAATAATGAACTCGAATGTGAGAAAGTTGTCTGAGTTGTCTTGGACCGATTATTTAATACCCAACAATATGTCACGTATCATTAATGATCACCCCAACGTTAGTTGATCACTTTGATTTTAATGCCAATATGTTTTTTAATTTCTACTGATTAAATGGAAAGTGAAAATACAAAAAAAAAAAATGTTTTTGATAAAAATTGAAGATAACGAGTATAAGTCAAAATAACTAATAAATATTTAAAGTGAAGTCAGAATCTTTTTACCTCACTGTCCATACTTTTCTTATCTGAAACAAAATCAAGAGTTGGTTCTTATTCTTACTATTGTGACCAAATTTTAAAATTTGTATACTTACAAAAATATTAAGTCTTCTTTATTTTGATAAAATGTATAGGTTGTACATTCGTATCTTATTTGTATAAATCACTTTTGCTAGGTAGAAGGTAACGGAAGCATTTTCATAGTTCTGAAGAGCGGTATATTTTATAATTATCTGATTTCACAAATTTCAAGACAGAAAAAAAATCTATTTCAGATATCAGGGCGCAGTTTTAATCTCGTGATTGTCTGTCGCCTTGTCAGTCGTTCAACATGATTGTGAACTTCATAATGTTGAACTCATTTTCTGATTTTGATTGAATTTGGATGTTAAGGCAGGATTACACGCTATGATAAATGCTAGCGATTTATCGTAATAACGGAATCGTCACAATTTATCGTTGCGTGTAAACAGAACATTGCAATGTAATCATGAAGAAACAGTGAGATTTGAGTAATATATATATAAAAAAAAATCGGGTACGTGGTACCTCGGAACTTTTCCTCACTTCAGAGGCCTCTAAAGTGGCCTCTCCTGCTGCTTGGCAGCTGGAGGAAGCAGCATTTGACGTGGTCAGTACTTGGATGTGACCGTTCTGAACTAATAAAAAGTTAAAAAAAAAATTCCTACTAAAGGTAGCGAGGAAAAGTAAAAATATAAATTGTATATACATATATACCTTAGAAAAGTATTGAAAAATAATAAAATTTTCTTAATTTATTTAAATCTGTTTCATATTTACCTAGAAAACAAACAATAGATTACCAAAATTAAATATCTTACAACAAAATAATTTTGTCCAGCTAGATTAGGAAAATACCACAGTGTGCATTGTAGCGATTTATTAGAGTTGGAGTTGGACTGGTTGGTTGGAGCAATTTCTCCGAATCGTAACGACAACTTGGAACATGTAAATAGTTGCAGGCATCTGTCGCTACAATTTGACTCAACTTTCTTCTTGGTCTTGGTGACTTTTTCACGTGTTTCATTAAGCAAAATGACGCATACATAATATACTACGTTCACACATCGTTATGAAAGCGTTTAGGATCCGATTAGTTTTTAAACCGATACATGTTCAACAACAAATAAACAGGTCAAGTGTGTGCTAACCAGCACACAGCAATGCCACATTGTATTTCGATGCCACATTGTATTTCGATCACGTATTTTTGGTGAAGCGGATTTAAAACCGATACGATCTGTCGTTCTCAGTTTACATAGCGTTTTGAACCAGCGGTTCGTTTTCAAAACGTTGTGTCAGCGATTTTGGTAATAGACCACAAACGTACATCCTCCATCGCAACAGCAGCTGACTGAGTTGTACCGTGGTCGACAATAAAACTTTGACAAGAAATCGTTGCATGTAAAAATCAGTACTGAACTTTTTTTTTTATTTATCAAACCTGGCATAACAATAAATTGTTACAATCACATCGTCACGATTTATCGTAGCGTGTAATCAGTACTCCCTCTTTCGATTTATTTAAAGCAATAAATTGTTACAATCAAATCGCCGCGATTTATCGCTGCGTGTAAACCTGCCGTTATGTCACAATTAACCCTATGATGGTTCCATATTATTTTGAACCGTCTGGCAAATTAAATGGGCACCATTTTATGTCCATTTATGCGGGGGGGAGGATGTTTTTTAAATTATAACTAGTAAGTTTATTTTTAAAATTGAGTTTGTTAGTCTATAACCTTTTATTAACATAAATTAAGTCCATATTGATTAATACTAACCTCTGGAGACATCAGCGTGAATATCTGACAAGACATTTTCACTTTCCTCTTCCTTGCCCTGTCAACATAATCACTCACCAATAATAATAAGTAAGTATGTTACAAAAGTCGATCCATTAACAATTAACAATACTGGGGACTGACAATATGGTTCCATATTTTTTTTTTAAATGTTTAACTGAACTATGAAATACCAAATTGTATTAGGTAACGCAATTTAAGCCTCGTCCAGACTGCCGAACAGAACAGAGGAAACGAGCCGAGCATTGGTCTCTGCACATGTCCAATTTAAAGTGCGCCTGCTTAGACTGGGCAAGCGCAGAGACCAATGCTCGGCTCGTTTCATCTGTTCGGTTCGGCAGTTTGGACGAGGCTTTAGAACACAGTAGAGCAAGTGGTAAAATACTTAACAGCAAAGTATGCGTGCATTGCGGGCAAAACAAACATTACTAAATTAAGGTTTTTAAACCCAAGTATGATGTAAAATGTTTGGCTGACTTGAAATTTATAAATTAACAGTTTATTTTCGCAGCCAATACAATATTTATAAGGCACTATCTCCTTAAAGATTCATTGACATCACGTGACTCTTTCCTTTTAAATACTACTAGGCATCATGTGGCTCTACCTATTTATAATATAACTAGTAATAGTGATTATAATTTTTTTTAAAAATATAACTAGACATATCGAAGCTCTTTGTCTGCATTGTTTTGTGGTTTAGCATTTTGCCAATTGCTATACATGCGGCTTCAAGTGCGTTATTTCGTCTGATTAACTTAGTTAAAGATGAGTTAAACACGTACCCCCGTGTCTAGAACAATCTTCAGCTCTCCAGTCGGTCCAAGATCTCTTTTCTTCTCCAACAGTTCCTTTATAAATTACAACAAACTCTAATAAATTATAGCGTTTATACCAAGAAATTATTTACGTATTCAAATGTTAGGTTTTATAGACCTATAATACTTCAAGGACGTCGCAATAACCACCAAATTATCTAATAACGAATAATTTGTATTTAAAAATAAGGGGTTCATCAGCCCAGAGCTGCGCTACAAATAATAATAATACCATTATTTATTTAATACCGTGTTATTTCCGTTATTGTACACTCCGGAACACCCCCAAACCCGCACAAAACAAAATTACATGTAATTTTTGTTAATTGAGTATTGTAAAACAACCTTTAAATTTGTAATTTTAAATAATTGTTTTATTTTAATAAATATCAAAAAATTTATACTTCATAGATAAAATAAGTTTTCATTTTTGGAAGTAATAATTATAATTGTATTATAATAATAGTATTGTAATACTATCTTTCTATAAACATAAGGTCCAGTATATCAAGTATCCCTTTAGTATGTCTTCATAGGCAATAAGTCTGAGATATTATTTCTGTATACGAACGAAGAATAATTTGTATTCGTTTGGCCAATCTTCATACCCACCCGGATTATAACAAATTTACAACGAAATAGAAGGGTCCCAATCTAAAAGTGTGGCGATGAAGTTTTTCCAATAAAATGAAAACCTGGCAATACAAGGCAACACACTTTTTTTCATAAAATTAGTACACGAGACCTTTCAACGAAAACATTTCTCCATTGACATTTATCGATCGCAGGAAGGTTAGATCGGTATGCATGTAATTTTAAGTGCTGTAATTCTTTGAACTTTCTAATATAATATATTAAGTATTTTTTTTTTTTTTTCATTATACTAATCCTACCCACCATAGAGAGAGAATCCTATCTCCATTACAAAAGTGTGTTTTATTATGCACATTTGTAATTATGACTAGAGAGGGCAATAATAAAAATAACACTAATATTGTCTCCACATGCCCCTTATAATATTACTTTTATTGTATATTATACTTCAATTGTGGTAAAAATTTATGAAGTAGCGCCTCAAAATCTCAAGTCAAAACAATAAATCATACATATATGGTAACTTTACACAATTATGAATTTACAACAGTAAACAGTATCTTGATATCAATACAACAACTAACCCGTGTTCACATTGAGATGCAGGTGACGCAGCAAAGTTTTTTGACCGCAAAAATATATACGAATAAAGACGCAGAGCAGAGCAGGGTGTAGTACTAAATCACAAAGGTAGTGGATCTGGCGTTTTTATTTTTGTGATCTCGTATATTTCTGCGGTTAATAAAAATGTTGCTGCCCTGCGTCGCCTACGTCTCAATGTGTGCCAGGGCTTAAAGCTATGAAGAATACTCAAAATAAGACAAAATAAGTGGAAAATGGTTATGCTTGCGAAAGGTTAGTACGAGAACGAGCCGTGTAGGACAGATATTTTGATTGACCTTTCTTTAGGAAGGAAAAAAATTATGTGCGAGGCTAGAAAATTTCATTTAGTTGAGTGAAATTGAGAGATACCTGTATCCTGGTGGAGTCTGAACCTCTGAACTCGAGACTGGTATGGGTAAGACCAAGCTGTTGCACCAGAGCATGAAGCAAAGTCTGAAGTATCGGGTAGCTCTGGTCACCTCCCTGCAAAACATTACCTTTCACCTCAAACTCAGCCAATCTATATCTCTGCTTACAGGTCCCAATCCCATTCTCATAACGCCCATTGGGATCAATTCTTATACTCATTCTAGGGTCCCATTCATACTAAGGATTCCGGAATCCAATGCACGAATGAAGGATTCAAACGAAAGAGGCAAAAGGATGGTAACCAGACATAAATTATTCTTGTAGGCAATTTGAATGTGATTCTAAAATCTAGCCTCTTGGCTTGGTCAGCCACCAGCCACCTCAATTCTATTTAGAATCAAACTGTTAATGCTACATTGTGCGACACTACAGGCACTACAGGCTGAATTAGCAAACAACACACACAACAACACAACACTTTTTTGTTGCTGGGACATACTGACAAGCGATTTGGAATCTATAACCTATTATAGATTCCGAATCGCTTAGGATAGAGGTCCAACAGGTGGTATGTGGGAGCAGTGTTGAGGAAGGGGAGAAGCCTCCAAGCGACTGAATCTTAATACTTTTTTTATCTGATACATGAATCACATAAGTGGATGAGATTCTGAAATGATAGTGTTATTTGGGCCAAATACTTCTTAGAGAAGTGAGATAAGGGTTATTACGTTCTGCAATTCTCTTACAATTATGATAGAAACCCATTTTTAAGTTGTAGAAATAGATATATGGGAAAGAGTGACTAAACAGCCCACCCCCCTGGAACTCCCTCTTTTACATGAGGAAGAGCCCTCTTTTACATACGGGATTTTGCCCGCTGATGCTGGGACATACTGAATCAAATGGGAATAATCTCAACGCCAGCGCCGTAGCTCCAACAGCCACGTGGTTGGCAATAACCAATACTTGACCGTTGAACTTCACTGATTCGTGTAGAAGCTTTAAGATAACCACACTCGGAAAACCTGCTGCAGCATGATTCTATGCAGGTGCATTCGCCTAAGTTAAGTACGGTTACGCTACAAACTTTTTAATATAAAAAAGCAACTGGTAGTTTCTTCATCCCAACACGGATAACTAATCTCAATCACTAATATATAATGTAGGAAACTAAAAATCAATAAGCCGTAAAACTATGGAGAATTATTTAGGTTTGGTTCAGTTTTAGTTTGGGACGTGACAAAATAACACAGGCAGAACAAACTAGTCGAGTATGAATACCTGGACAGCGGCTCCCAGCAGGTTTACCACGGCAGGCAGCGCCAAAACTGTTGAAGCCATTTTTACACAACTTAAACTATAATAAAAAAACAAATAAATTTTCTAAGCTAAAACACTTATTTTCTTATTGTGACATGTTGTCATAAAACTTTAAAATTCGAAACGAAACATAGATAAATGATTCAGAAGCGCTATTTCTGGACTGTGGCAGAGACTTCTGTCTCTACAAACTTCATTTAAGACGAATTGAATAATGATACCACTTATATCTAATAATATAATCATAATTTATTAATCAATCTTTTACACGACTTAGACCAATGGAATTGAGCTCTTTAGCAGCACCAAACAATTTTAGATCACTCAACAAAGAACCTTCTAAAAATAAGCTACTTCCCTATCATATGTACATCATCTTAATGCACAACCACCTTACGGGGCGCCCTGCCACCTGGTCTTGGTCCCGTTCCGAGGTTCCCTTGCTCCAGTCTCCACACCACGTGACCCAGAGTTGCATTTACACGGCCCGTCCAGTTCCATCTCGCCACTTTTCCTTAAGGAGACAGAAAAGTAACTTTCGGGTCGTAAGGTAAAGTAGTGGACGCCTCTGGTTCCTCCACTTTTTTACCCTACGTTGGATTGTTGGATGGAATCTCCATCCTAACGCCCTGGTCTGGCTTCAGCCGCAAAACGTGACCAGGAACGCGAGTTACTCATCCGGATTTTTGGGAGAGAGAGAGGGCGCGGCGTGGCCTTGACTTAGGGGGTCAAGATCGGTTCTTTTAAGTCGCCTCTTTAAATTTATTTTCTGCATAACCACTTTTTCCAGCAACATGATATTCAAACGAATCCTTAAATCTCTATCCCAACCCCTAAGGGTACAAATTCACTTTCTTACCTATTCTATATTTGTTTACTTAAATAATTTCTTTTTCTAAATAATACAATGGGATATCCTGTCCAAAGAACTTTAGGTCAAAGGAACATCACACTTTTTTTTGTATGATTAGGTGATAATTTTACTTACTCTAAACATTAAAGTAATAATTTTAGGTAGGTAACCAAGTAAATGCGAATGCTTAATTTATAAATTAAATTAATGTTAATCCTTGATCCTTCGTATCCCCGTTGATCTCGAGTTCAGCTATTATAATTGATTCACTAAATAACATATAAATGTAATAACATAATTTAACAATTAAATAATAATTATATAATTTATTGATACTTACAAAGATAATTTCGTTCTGCTTTTATCAGTCCCAGTCCCAGTATCAAACAAAGTAGGTATATGTTTCTTCTTGAACCCCTCAAGGTTTAAATAGATACCGCAAGAAGGAAGGAAACCCCTTTTTTCTGCACTATTTTGATAAAAAAAAACACGACTTTTCCGGTACTTCTTTAGATTGTTACTCCCCTCTGTGTTTTTAGAATATAAATGAGTCTAACTATGTTTTGACCCATTTACTTTGGGACAAAGGAACTTACACACACTTCTGTTTCTATAAGGGGAGTAACAGTCTAAAGAAGAACATTCCGTACACCTTCTTTAGATTGTTATTACCTCTGTTTTCTTTATAAGGGGAGTAACAATCAAAAGAAGTGCCTCTTTTCCTACTTCACATTCTGCAAAGTCCCCTTAAACTTCAAAATTTTTCGTCGTGGCTCACAGGGTTTCTCTGGCACATATTTACACTACGAGAATCTCTTTTCTTTTCTTTTTTTTTTTCGACGCCCACGGAACTCCCGTGGAGAGGGGTAGACACCGAGATTAGGTCAAAATCTCTCTGAAAACTTTATCCCCTCTGAAACTCCCCTGAAACCTCCTTTACATTGAACATTATTGGACAGGGCTCATTGGGCCTTCACGTTGGGTTACCGAGATCGGATAAATTTTGTTTTTCTGCGAAAAAAAAAGGTTATTATCCTGGAGTGGGAACGTAAAATCTTTTTTCGTTTTCTGGTAGATTTCTTATTCTTTTAACTTTGGAACTTCCTAAGCCCTATAGAAATGATTTATTGCTTTAAAACTATAGATTTTCTTACAGGCTTTGGTAATCTGGGTGAATTTTCTATTAACAATTTTTGGTTTAAATTGTGTAGAAAATTGTTCCGGTCGGCCACTTGATGATTTTGCAAGGTAGTTCATTATAATTTTGATTTCTTGGGTTTGGAGAAATCTCAAATACTTGTTTCTTTTTTTCGTACAATTTTAAGTTTTTTTTTTTTCATAAGTTTCTTTCCTCCAAATTTGTATAGTATGAATTATTCAGGTTGTTTATTTGCATTGTGTCCTGAGGTATGCCTTGCTGGCTTTGACCCCAGCAGAGGCTCTTGGTCTTGGAACGGCGTGGCGGCCGGCGGCTTTGGCCTTGAGGCTGGACCTCTAAGCAATTATAAAAAAAAGTCTTCTAAAGCTAATTGTAATTTAGTAATGTTTTAGGAAATAAGGAGTACCAGTGGTATTCCTTTTGATACAATATAGCAGCGGTTCTCAACGGGTGGTACGCGTACCCCTTGG
Organism: Gerris buenoi; assembly: GCA_001010745.2. NCBI lineage: Eukaryota > Metazoa > Arthropoda > Insecta > Hemiptera > Gerridae > Gerris > Gerris buenoi. Next base: position 175,916 of record KZ651924.1, read on the forward strand.
GGGTACGCGAATATCTGTAAGGGGTACGCGGTTAACTAGCAAAAACCCCAAAAAATTATATTGATACATTTCCTACTAAAAACTAGAATTATGTATTCTATTCCTGCTAGAATTTAATTGTGACAACAGTTTGGGCTGTATATTAGACAAGCTGGAGCCAAACATAAATGACCTTTGTAAAATAAAACAAATTCCGTGTTGCCCAAACCACTCAGGGGTGCCCAAAGAAGGGGATTCATGGCGCTCAGAGCGCCATTAAAAAAAATTGGGGGGGGGGATTTTTTTTAAATCTACATATAAATACAATTTATTGTATAAAGTTTCAATTTACATTAATTGATGTATGTACCGTAAGTTCATAATGATAAATTGATATTTATCTATTACTGTATTAGGTATAGTTTATAGTACAGTAAAAACTGCCTAAGATAATGTTTTTGTTGAGTATAATTTACTTGGAAGAAGCTTTATTGTTGTTGTATTAATTAGCCTTCCTTCTCCCGCCGGCTGGCCACGGTAATTGTACCTTTTATACCACAATATCTATTTTTTACTTATAAAAAAAAGTAAAAGTATTAAATGTTTGCAGGCGAAGACAAATTTATTTTAAATTTCAGAGCAATGCACTAAAACTGAAATTGATCTTAAGGGCCGGGTTAAGATCGGGAGCAACTTTTGATGGCAATCTTACATAATCTGTGATTGGTAAATTGTTATAAATGTTATTAAAACATAAATGAGAATCAGTGGCGTATCCAGGGGGCACGTCCTTTTAACCAAATGTTAAGTACCAATCAATTAAAACCCACCCCAACTACCAACTACGCTGTAATCTTTCTAAATTAATGTGCTTGTCACAATCTTCTTTCCTTTTCAACAAAAAAGGGATGGATATATCTCTAACGCATACTACTGCTATAGTTTTGTCTACCCTTCTCTTTCTTATCCACTAAACATACGATTATGGATTATGTGTTACAATCTTCGTAATTATTTTGTTACAACTTTTGGTTTACTTATTTTGTTACAACTATTATGGTAACAATTTGTGTGTTTAAAACTTTTTAGGTAGTATAGAAAGAATAAAAATAATCTCATTTATTCGAATCACGTCAATAAACCTATTAATTGGGTAAGTAAGAGGATAATTCATAAAAATATATAAATATATATATTTAAAAAATATTTAATAAAATATACTGTTTTACAATATGTATCTCTTTGGCTAAAAATATGTTATAGATTATTTAAAAAAACAAAAACAACAAAACAGATGTTAGATTGAATATTATTTGAAACAACACTTTACATTATATTTATATTAAATAATTCTAGCTTTTAACATTATTAGAATAAAAAATATTATACTTATAAATTACATAATTGACTAAAAAATAACGAGCTATAAGTAACAATCACAATTTTTTTTAAAATCACAAGGGTATTGGCAGATGGTAGTGGACGGCAAAGTACAGCCCTCTGTGGTTTTACCAGTCTCTTGGTGCAGGACTTACTACTTCGGACTTAAGTCTAGAGCTTAATCTACTACCACCATAAAGCACCGAGCCCTCTGTCCGTAACTTTACTAAGGGAGGCCGACACAGTTCAGTAAAACATCGAAATTCTGACTAAAGGCCGATTTACACGTATTAAGTTGTTAAGTGATTAACTAAATTTTAAAAGTGACTTAATGCATGTAAACAATGAATTTAGTAATAAGTTATAATTTAAAANATATCTCTGCTAAAACACATAAACCATAGACAGTTCATATAGATATATGAACCGTTAAGCTTGTTAAGTGTTAAAAGGGTTGTCATACTTTAAAAGTTCGGCCAAAGCTTAACTGAAGGATATTAAAAGGTAAAATAAAAAAGAATATTTAGTGAAAATGTACACAATTAGAAATATGATTACAAGAAGTATCACACACAGGAAGTATTGAAAACCCAATGCAGCAATCAACAAAACACGAAGGTAATGAAAAGATAAGGCTATCATAACTGGTTATCAATTTAATATCAGTTTCCAAGCTATTTTTTCAAAACAGTTTTAATACAAAAACAACAATTTAATGTAAGGACCTTAAAAAGTTTTAAACTACCCATTTTTAATAAATACCAAACTCGTTTTCGTTAGTAATGGTTACATGCATGATGTTCGAATTATGAGTGTGGTAAAAAGGAGGCAGGTTGCATTTGTTGTTGTTAAAGTAACATACGCTTATGGTGTGTGAGAAATAAAATATAAGACTTTTCCACAAAGATTAACGCATAAAGATTGAATTTAGAAATGAATTATGCAAGGGAATTTTATCCAGCGGTAGAAGAGAAAATGTTTGTTTGGTTGTGGCGTTAGATATTGATTAGTAGTATGTAGTAGTATGGTCCTAGTATAAGTACTAAATGGGTGAACGAACCTAGCAATTAGGCCATTTTTAGGCCCATTTTACAATCCCCGTGGTAGAGAGTTCCAGCCACTTCACATATCATACCTCTGTACATTGTACCACAGAAGCGAGTATGATGTGATCATTAGTGAGCATCGTGACGAGGGACCGAACCCACGATCTCGTACAGCCCTTGAATCAGGGATGGCCAAGCAGAAGTGGCGAGTAATTTAATCAACACGACCACGCTGGCTCTTTTGATATTGATTAAGTCACTATACATTTTGAAAAAAGTAAGGTTATAGTATTTGATTACTTGTAGAGGACTGCAGCCACGTTTCCTGCATAGGGGCTGATGAAGGCGGTTCTCCACTGCCTCTTTTCTTGGGATGTCAAGGAACTGAGGGAGGCAGGAAGCTGCCTCTTGTCGTCAGCAATACCAAGACGAGACATCACTGCTTCAAGCAAAGTCTCGTCTCCCCAATAGAAGACACCCGATGGTACCTGCGGCTCTTCATTATCTGCCGCCTGCCTGTTTCTTTGAGCAAAAGTACAATGGACTAAATATCCCTTTGTCTTAAGACGTAATAGGGGTACTCAAATAAAATTTTGCCTTTATGTCTCCTAATTTACCCCAACCCACCTAATTCATCTGACAGTCTAAATTCCACGTCTGAACACGTTTGGCTAAAAACATTATACTGACATTTCGTAGGACAGGAAGAGTTCGGAACAGTCCAGAGGACAGATTATAAGAATAATAATATATTTATATATGTACAAGAGGAATGTGAATCCTTCATTATTCCTAGTTCAAATTTTAATATATTGGTGACTGTGATAAGGGGTTTTGTATTTGGTCCCGTCAAGTTTAAAAAGAAAAAAAAAAAAATAATAATAGCCTGTTAAAACAAAGTTTTTAATAAATCCTTTATGTATTTTGGTTGTTTGAGTCATTGAAAAGTTAATATGTAATTAACTAATTAATTTTTTTTTTAATTAATTAATTTGTATTTAAATTCATTTGAAATTAATTAATTTTTAATTAATAGTTAATTGAATGTTATTTTATTGGTAATGAGTCTATGTGTCTACTTTTAGTTCAATTGGATGATTGGAAGAGGGTTAATTAGTTCCAAAGATTTTAACAATAGATGGGAGCCACTGACAAAATAAACAAACAAAATCGTACTTAATATAAAGGATTTAATAAAAGTCATCAGTCCATTGTTTACTCTCTATTCGAAAAGAAAATGAGATGACGGGATTGCATGTAAATGAAGTAACTCAAAAGTACTGGAGATGGATGAAGAAATTAACGAAGTAAGCCAACAGGCATTTAGTTTGTAGTCCAATTCCCCATCCATCTTGTCATCTAACTGTCATCGTCTGTTTTTAAGGAGATTCGGTGGGACAGTTAAGGAAGGTCAGGTCAGGAGCTAAAGGTAAAGAAAGACCTGGAGAAGCACTATGACTAGAACGGAAGTTAAAGTGGCCGGGTGGTGGAGAACTCCAGAGTCAGTCAGGGAATCACAGAATTCATAACCGCATGACTTAGAGATGACGGCATCAAAGCGTTGCTTCAGATACTGCCAACTGCACAGTCCTACCTGACAGCCCTCGTACTCTACTATGTGTTCGTTGATGTAGAACATCACCTGGTTCGGTTCTCCACTCGTACACCTGCACATTTCATTTTATTATAACTCTTAATATACATTATGATCAGTTCATCTTTAACATGCAGAGAATTAAACTGCAGAGCATATCCTGTACATAAAATAGGATTTGACACATCGTATTTTGTGCGAGTATATTATACTGAAACATATACCCTGTAAAAATATCTCTGCTAAAACACATAAACCATAGACAGTTCATATAGATATATGAACCGTTAAGCTTGTTAAGTGTTAAAAGGGTTGTCATACTTTAAAAGTTCGGCCAAAGCTTAACTGAAGGATATTAAAAGGTAAAATAAAAGAGAATATTTAGTGAAAATGTACACAATTAGAAATATGATTACAAGAAGTATCACGCACAGGAAGTATTGAAAACCCAATGCAGCAATCAACAAAACACGAAGGTAATGAAAAGATAAGGCTATCATAACTGGTTATCAATTTAATATCAGTTTCCAAGCTATTTTTTCAAAACAGTTTTAATACAAAAACAACAATTTAATGTAAGGACCTTAAAAAGTTTTAAACTACCCATTTTTAATAAATACCAAACTCGTTTTCGTTAGTAATGGTTACATGCATGATGTTCGAATTATGAGTGTGGTAAAAAGGAGGCAGGTTGCATTTGTTGTTGTTAAAGTAACATACGCTTATGGTGTATGAGAAATAAAATATAAGACTTTTCCACAAAGATTAACGCATAAAGATTGAATTTAGAAATGAATTATGCAAGGGAATTTTATCCAGCGGTAGAAGAGAAAATGTTTGTTTGGTTGTGGCGTTAGATATTGATTAGTAGTATGTAGTAGTATGGTCCTAGTATAAGTACTAAATGGGTTGAGTGAACCTAGCAATTAGGCCATTTTTAGGCCCATTTTACAATCCCCGTGGTAGAGAGTTCCAGCCACTTCACATATCATACCTCTGTACATTGTACCACAGAAGCGAGTATGATGTGATCATTAGTGAGCATCGTGACGAGGGACCGAACCCACGATCTCGTACAGCCCTTGAATCAGGGATGGCCAAGCAGAAGTGGCGAGTAATTTAATCAACACGACCACGCTGGCTCTTTTGATATTGATTAAGTCACTATACATTTTGAAAAAAGTAAGGTTATAGTATTTGATTACTTGTAGAGGACTGCAGCCACGTTTCCTGCATAGGGGCTGATGAAGGCGGTTCTCCACTGCCTCTTTTCTTGGGATGTCAAGGAACTGAGGGAGGCAGGAAGCTGCCTCTTGTCGTCAGCAATACCAAGACGAGACATCACTGCTTCAAGCAAAGTCTCGTCTCCCCAATAGAAGACACCCGATGGTACCTGCGGCTCTTCATTATCTGCCGCCTGCCTGCACACACCAAACAACACAGACGTATATTATTTATTGAAGCCCAAAGCTTAAAATTTATAAGTATATTCCACATACAGAGGGTCTGCCCGCTTGAGTTTGCCACTAAGATGTAGCAAAAGAAGTGGCCTTACCCAAAAAATACTACATACGAGTATACTAAAATTAAAATGCCTTTGAAGAGACAAACCTATGCCTAAATGTAAAACCTCCTTGCACTTAATTAATTGATTATATTTGTTACATCTTCAACCAAGCACCCTGTATATGGTGTCAAGCAATGGACTAAATATAAAATGTGTTTCTATAAAATATAAATAAAACATAGGCGGCGATTTTTCTGAATATGTGTAATGAATAAAAATACTCTTGGTTAATGTTTCAGTTTAGTTGTTTGGACTCGAAGCCTTTGCACAGTTGCTACCTCATTACTGATCAGCTCGTTGGTTTTAACCGATTATTTTATGTTGACTTCATATCTATTCTGTTATGTTTTATAAATATACAAATATAAACTCCCCTTCTCTTCTGCATCAGGAAACAATCGGTCAATCAGCCAATAAGAATGGGACCTAGAATGACAGTTTTAAATACAGCTGGAGTGTTACAAAGCCAGACCCTGCAAGTATTTAGCAATGGACATGCTTATGCAGATTACTATTTGTACCGCAACTAAATCAACAAGTGATTGGGATCAGTGTGGCAAATGGAAATGCAGTAAAGTTTGCAGACTGGGGAACACAGTAGGTAATCCAAGTAGTGAGACACCACTAATATCTCACATATGCTTACCAAACCATAAGAGTAAACACCCTGCAAAATTGCACTCAAGTGGTTCCATTGGTTGGTATTTAGTGTTATTTCACATAACATACATCAATGCTTTCCGACCAAGCTCTTCGCTGGACCAATGCACCAATTAGTGCCTATTGTTTCTTATCATTATTTAGGCCAAGTAATTAAATAAAATGCATAAATAGCTCCGACTCCGAAAACCTTCGTAGAAAAGAATCAGGTCTCTATTAAACATCATCCACTCCATTATACCCTAACATAGTTTAAAAGCTATTTATTAGATGCAAGAATTCCTCATGGGTCTGTTGAGTTCGAGACTGGGTGGGTGGCGTATTATTATGTAGAGAGCAGCCAGTAAATATTTAATTATTCCGTACCTACTTAATATTCAACAATCACTAAGAATGCACTAAGAGTACACTAAGCAGATAAACTAAATATAATATTATATATATTGAATTAATAATGAATTACTTAAAGGTTTGCATGAGGTCCCGGACGAGAGGGCAGCCAAACTTAAGGGCAAGACTACTGCCGTAACCATTGGTGTAGAACTGCTTTAAGTCTTCCAGATACTCTAGCACCTGTGAATACATTTATTACATATAATTATATAAAACCAATTTATGCTTAATTATACGATACAAATTCATATTTACTCTGTGTAAAGAGGTATGCTTGTTGGTATACTGACCGATTTGAAGACAAAGTGTTGCTTGTTTGGTCAGGATGATTTGAACTCATTGTATAATTATATCTCAGATAAAAAGAACTGAAATGTCACGATACACTTAAAAAAATATGCACAAAGCGTGTGCGTGTGCATACACACAATCTGTCCTTTTAGCTCATTTCAGTAGTGTGTCATAATAGGCAAGGTCACAACTTGGATAGGTGGCCACAGATTTAAAAATAGGTTTCCATTCCCAAACCTAGCCCCACACGATGTCACCCAGCATTTCCTAATCAAATGAGGATGGGAGCTTATTGAAAGATTGAAAGTGTTTGCAGGCTTTGCCCTATAAACCATGGGCAGTCAGCCTCATGCGGAGTTAACTTATACATATATCTAATACAAAAACTTGATAGAGCGTTCCCCCTGATTTTGCCCCCTTACTGATGTTGAGAACCCTAACAATTGGACTATGTCTTGGAACATAATCATGATGAACTGAGAGTTACCTTAAGATCTCGCTTTGTAAAGGCTGCACACCAGGGTGAAGTCTTGGAATAGTCCCAGGCTTTCTCGTAGCTGCATGCGTCGTACACTTCCAGCACAGCCTCTAAACAAAATATATAGATAGACGTACTAAATCTTGTTTAGCATTTTGCGCAATTTTTGAAAACGTATGTGACTGAAGTCTTGATTGTATAATATTCGGTTAGGTGAAAAGACTCCATGGTTTGTGCCTTTCATTTACACAGCAATATTATAAATTATCATTTGATTTCAGTTGAAAATAGAAGAGGATAAATGTTAAGACGGGAGAGGAAAGAAAAGGACCTTAGAATAAAACACCTGGTGAGTCATTTGTGTTGGGATGTGTGGAGACAGTAGGCAACGTGTAAAACATAATATATGATGTAAGTTGTAGTACAGCGAACCCTATAACTACAGTAAGAGTAACTGCATCGCTGTTTTGCGATGTAACTCAATTAGTTATGTGGTTTGTTTAATTCAGTAACTACAGTATGCGCGTTATGAGTTTTGACTTTTAACACTCAGATTGGCCAATCTAAATAAAGAAAAAAATAAAACCACTAGGCTTGTAGGAGGGGTGGGGCTAGTAAGTTTTTGTTTGCCTAGTTGGCCTGACCTTCTAGAATTCAAAAACCTGACCTATCATTGGCTCCCCACCTCATTTTTTCGGATTTTCCCGAGCTGTCAAAAGCGACAACTCATAACGCACAAACTGTACATCGCAGGACAGCAACCAATATAAGGGTCAATATATTACCTAGGGTCAAGTTGTAGAGAAAACCCAGCCTGGAACTGACTGATTTGATGAGTCCCACAGCCAAGGGACTTTGCCGGAACTTTTCTACTTCAAACGCCAGTTTAGAAGTAGCCTCGTCACTTCTCAGTGAACTGCAGTTTTCAGTCTACACATAAAAAAAAACACTAATTAATTTCTCTAAAACACTAATTAGTCAATTTCTCTAGGAGGCACATGCTGCCGTTTGGTAGAATGTGGAATATAATATTATGTATGCATATGTTAACATAAATCTATAGTTAAATTCAAATAAGAAAGAATTTACATCACCTGGTGGCACCATCCCTTAGCAAATGTGAAGTTGCATAGCTTGGTGACATCACCACTCTACATCCTTTCAGGTTACATTACCTGGTGACACCACCACTCTACATCCTATCAGGTTAAATCACCTGGTGACACCACCACTCTACATCCTATCAGGTTACATCGCCTGGCGACACCACCTCTCTACACCCTATCAGGTTACATCACCTGGTGGAAACACCACTTCTCATCTTAAATCCATGATAAAACTTGGACCTTCTTGCTTACATTNGAAACTTCAGTGAATTAGGAGTAAACTTGTACTTTATGTGTAAATACGTTTTCCTGCCTTATCAAATATAGTGTGTACCTACATACCATCTGTAATAACAATGGTTTCAAATAAAGATTTATTGTCTAAGATCCTTGCCTTGACTTTAGTTGCCTTAAATCGGAAAAAACAAAGACGAACGTGACCACCAAACGAAGGTGGTTCAGAAATTACTTCACTCATGAACATTTACTCAACGTTATACGTGAAACGGAACCAGAAGACTACAGAAACTTTCTCAGAATGAACCACGAACAAGAAAGTTTTGATTCCCTATTGGAGATAGTCTAAACTCAGAGACTTCCAATCACATTGAGGTAACTTTATGGCATGGATTCGGAAGACCTGAAATTTATGTGGGAGCTAAACAGACTGAGGGAAAGATTTATCAAAACCCTCATCATACACAGTCAAGCGTGCCTTTCAATCACTTGCTTAAATCAAACTTTCCATCAATCACCGCCAATGATGGGCTCAAGCGTAAAGCAGGTTCCTAGACGGTCAATCATACTTGACTCAATTGATTGACGCAACCTTTTGATCAAAATGATTGACCGTCGAGGGACCACATTATAGTAGAAACGGGGTGTAGTTTGTCGTTCCTCGTCTAAGTTCCATCGCCAGTCCTTCAGTGCATCCAGATCCTCGTCGCACAGCTCTCCATCTGCAACATTACCCACGCTTTTAACTTCTCCCACACAGTAAAGCTGTTAAATCTCGGTCATGCTTCCTCTCCGTCTTCAAATTAAAATAACTGGAGTGGCAGTGACCCCATTTACTGAATAGGAGGAAACCAAGTGTTAGTTTAGGTCAAGTGCAGACCTTCTCTAACAATCAATCTTAAATTTTATTGTCAAAACTTATTCGAAGTGGAGATTGCTTCCTCTCCGTCTTCAAATGAAAATAACTGGAGTGGCAGTGACCAGTGTGTTAGTTTAAGTCAAGTGCAGACCTCCTCTAACAATCACCTGGTGGCACCATCCCTTAGCAAATGTGAAGTTGCATAGCTTGGGACATCACCACTCTACATCCTTTCAGGTTACATTACCTGGTGACACCACCACTCTACATCCTATCAGGTTAAATCACCTGGTGACACCACCACTCTACATCCTATCAGGTTACATCGCCTGGCGACACCACCTCTCTACACCCTATCAGGTTACATCACCTGGTGGAAACACCACTTCTCATCTTAAATCCATGATAAAACTTGGACCTTCTTGCTTACATTTTCTAACCATGACGAACAACACTTCACATCTTGTGAATTTGCATCATGTGGTGGTACCACCATTTGGCATATTAATTCCATGATACCACTTAGATCTCCCTTCTAACCTATTANGGGCTCAAGCGTAAAGCAGGTTCCTAGACGGTCAATCATACTTGACTCAATTGATTGACGCAACCTTTTGATCAAAATGATTGACCGTCGAGGGACCACATTATAGTAGAAACGGGGTGTAGTTTGTCTACATTCTTCTACTTGTCTACTACCAATTATTGCAAGAAAGATTTAAGCCCCCTCCCTCTCTTTGATAAACCAATCAGTGCAAGGTAAAATAACTAGGATGTACTAACTTCTTCTGTTGCGATGGTTGTTTACGATGATGTCACGGAAGGAGCTGAGGTGAGCTAGGGCGGCCATCCTCTGCCTGTTGGGGTAAGATGTACCATGACGCGACACCATCCACATATGCACAGCATGGCAACCTGCATCACCTCTAATCGTTAGTATAAAACTACAACATACCTAACTAGGCATAATAAGGTTCTCAAGTAAAAATTCAATATTTATAAGCTGCTTCATGATGATTCGTGTAAAGTACACGCAGAAATACTTAAGCCTTTACCCCACGGTGCTCATGCTTCCAATAAGTTCTTAGTTCAGATGATAGCGTGCAAAAAAGAGTTACTAACATCAAGCTGGGATTTTGTGTACGAGTCTATCTTCGGGTGCCATTAAAGAGCAAAAGGTCTGCGGATATATCTGAGTACTAGGCATTTAACAATAACAACAAATATAAAAACGGTGGAGAGCGGCCCCGTACCGCTCATGATCCTGAGTACAAAATTAGTTATAAGACAAAAAATCAAATTTATATTACTCCATTCAGGTTATTAAAATATTTCTCCAAATCAAAGTAGTCACTATCAAGTAACAATCTAACATAGATTTTATTTTTGTTCTTGAAACTAAAGTTGTACTTACAATCATGAAAATTACATTGTCCACCAAAAGGGACTGGACATGGCCACTTTCCACTAGTTTTTTGTTTTCAAATGCCTATTGCCAAGCTATGTCCCTCAGACGAACTTGCCGACCATATATTCTTAAAAGGCACCAAAACATTTACTTACAGACAAAATTCTAGCTTGGTGTTAGTCAGACACTTTTTTGCACTCTATCTCCTGGACTATAGGCTTTATGATCTTTGAAGGGTTTAACCAGATCTGAACGAGGTTTACGAGCCTAAATATAATGTAAAACGACCGATACTATGTCGCGTCCAGACAGGGTTGAGAACAATGTTATTAGAACTATGAGTCGACGTTGACCTAATGATAGGTTTGTTAAGAGCCGGTAAACGAGTCTCTAGTACTACCAATTATCTTATTAAGAACGCAATAACGACCGACAACCCGCATCTGCCTCAATCATTTAAATAAGAACTATCGGTCCGACAAAACACAGACTAAACATTATCAATAAACTTAGTCATAATGTCAGTTCAAATTCATCTTATTTTATTTTTGAACGAGTGTAAGTGAGTTCCCTATTTCAGAGACATAGATTTTAAAAATTTGTTTGTCTGGCGATAACTGGAGTAAAAATTTATCAATTTTAACCAAATTCAGCATTCAGGTACATTTAAGCATCTTAAAAAAATATTATATTAGGAACAGATTAGACTAGGCACTTAGGAGTATTTTAGATTTTGTTTGGACAATAAACATGCATAAAAAGACGTTTATTTCACGACGTTATAAAAAATGGTTTAAATGTTATAGCTGAAACAAACTTGTAAATGGCCGCCATCTTGAAACGGCTTGGCCAAAAATGCTGGTTAATGGATTCGTTCTATTTGTCAAATTGCCTTCGGATGGTTCGTAACAGACCCTTTGTGAGTGCTTATAGAACATACTTGGACATTTAATTGTTCAATACAGCGAAATTATATTTTTACCGGGAAAGCAACTTATTATGTATGTGGTTTTTTTATTTATTAATGTTGTTGGAATTACCTTCTTGCCTTTGTTAAAATTGAATGGATTAGAAACATTAAGAAAAAATTATAAATTATAAATTAGATAGAAAAATTAAATGATAATTATAAATCTTATAAGTTGGCATTATAGAGGTGTAGTCAATAACGAAACAATGTTTTCACACAGAATGATTATATTTATAACAATTTACCGGTTTCAGAAGTTCCAATGCCAGTCTTTCAGATAAACAGATGGTTATTGTGTGAATTTAAAAGTGCAATAGATTTGCTTGAAGACTTTATTTGTCTATTGCCCTACACTTCTATAATGATGACACAATAAAACATTGGAGAAAAGTTCAGTCGAGGATTATATGTCGGGTTTTATCTCCGCTAGAAATACTGTGAGTTCATTATTAGAGTTTATTATACCAGGAGAAGTTAAAGTCGCAAGACTACAGTCTACAGAGAGTTAGGGCTGTTTCACACTACACGGTTTTCGCCGTACGGCAAAAAACCGTACGGCAAAAATCCGAATTGGCTGGCTTTCACACTACACGATTTTCGCCGTACACGGCAAAAAACCGTGTATTTTTTGCCGTACGGCGAAAAACCGTGTATTTTTTTGCCGTGACGGCGAAAAACCGTGTATTTTTTGCCGTGACGGCGAAAAACCGTACGGCAAAAATCCGAATGACACTATCCGGATTGTCCACGGCTTTTTTCAATCAGAAGGTTTTTAAAAGTGTAGTGAAGTGCTGTGCAATGAACCGAAAACAAATTATTGCATTATGGATGTATTATCGCCGCAAAAAGAGAGGACAGTGCAAACGCCGGATGTGGGTGCATCCTATAAATCAAAAGAGAGATGAAGTGGGCTTATTTCTTAGATACTTTTAGATAGTTTGTTTTTGGGTCATTAAGGTGAGTACAATTAACAAATTAGTTCATATGAAAATAACCTTACACATATTTCACCCATCACGGAAATAATCATATTTAAAATAATATATTTTTTTACATTACTAAAGCTATAACTAATTCCGACTAACTTCATTCCAAGCATTTTTATCTTTGTATGCATCGAGATATTTATCCCACAGCACCGGTCTCTTTTGAACAAGGGTAATTAATTGTTTTGCGTAATCNTACACCATTCAAAAGATTTCGAGCTTTTTAATTCAAAGAAATAAATAAATTAATTATTTGGTCATTTTCCTGGAATCGAACCCGGGAACTTTCGCATTTTAGGCGATTGCGCATCTCATTCGGCCACCGAGGCAGTTATTTTTTTTTATTGTTTATTTACAATATAGTATAAATGTCAAAAGATCATAAGTAGTTTACAATTTTTACCACCATCTTCCCGTGGAGCGCTAGTGCTCTTACACCTCTAGAATACTGGAGTTGGATACCCCAGCCTCTAAATAACCATAAAAGAAGGTGAATGTAGTGGCTTTATTTTTTCCCTCAGAGGTTGGCCAATCTGTGTGTCACTCGATTTCCCGCGCTATCAACGCACTAACTCTCGTTTGGCACAGACTGTAAGCCAATCAGCAGAATCGCCCTTTGTTTACAAGGGATCTTATAAATCGTCAACTCCTGCTGTGGTGTTATAAAACTATCCCCAAATTTCTGGTAATTCCATTTTAAACTATACAGTTATCGAGTTGACCCAGGTTGAAACAACAGGTTTGTTAGCGTGTTGTGTTACGTTAGAGCTCGAGAAGCGGACACTGAGCCGGTCTAGTGTAAGTAAAGCAAGGTGAAACCAGAGGTTACTTATGCTTTCATCGATCATGGGGGCTCAAGTCCGATTAAGCGACAGGTTGTTGTAGTCTCGGCTTTCGTGACGGAATCGGTTGGGATTCGACCTTGACCCGGGGTCGACTTGCAGCTCGTAAAACCCCAATTATTTATTAAAGGCAGATTCGACCGCGGGTTGAGTCGATACCGTCTAGATTAGCTTTCTCCCCGGTTAAGTACCTGGTATAGGTCGGTGGTTTAAACTCTTCTCGTAGACGAATTCGTAGGCAGTCTTGGTGGCGAAGAAGAGGTAAGGGCTGTTGTCAGTAGCCAAACAGTAGCCTTGTCCGGAGACCCAGGCAACTCTCCACACCAGCAACATTGCTGTCCAGGCCCACATCATCTTGCTCCACCTTCCTCACAAAACAAATTGCAATGTTAAGTCCAGCTAACAATACACATCATGCAAAACTAAAATAAAGAGCATATTAAGGAATATCCAAATTGTAACAAATACATTTGGGACCGGAAAGTACTAACGGGATCAGAATGGAATAACTCAAGTAAACATAACATAATAAGAGCTATACCTGGAAATCAGTCAACAGGAGTTGTTGGGACCCTCTGTCGCAAATGTGGCAGAGAGAATGAAACTCCAGCACATGTGCTTGGAAAATGCCCACATAACATGCTTCTTGTGACTAGACGCCACTATAAAGTTAAGCGCACCTCACGGCAATTTGGACCCCCCTCTATTATCCTATTGAAGATACATAGATATATAATATTAATTTCAATTTAATGTTTATGACAAACTGAGCCATAAATAAAAATTTAACACCTGTCCGAGTAAGTTCTACTAGGTCTAATTTATCCAGTGCAAGTACATGATGTTTGTCTGTCCCTCTCTATTCTCTTTTCCAAATCACTCTACTCGATTAAATTTAAAAACATTTTCTGAATTGGCAAATACACACCCTAGAGGCTAAAATTAAATGCAGAGTCGTATACAAATTTGTACCCTTTTTGTGTGCTGGGACGCTCAAATGAAAAAGTAATATTTATTATTTTTCATAAGTTTGTTGTGTGCATTTACCAAGTCAGAAAATGTTTTTAAATTTAAACGTGTAGAGTGATTTGGGAAAGAGAATTAAGGGAGAGAGACAGACAAACATCATCTACTTGCACTGGATAAATTAGACCTAGCCTAGTAGAACTTACTCGGACAGTGGGAGACTTGGCTAAACCTATGATCTCACAACTTTTTACGCGAGACTTGGCTTATATATTTTTACACTAGTGTTTTTGCTGGGATATAACTTTACATACATCGTCTAAAGTTCTAAAGTACAATTGAAACAGGCATGTGAAATTTCCTCTTGATAGAAATAGAAGTTATTGAGTGGTGAAGTTATACATTTTATAATAGTTGAAATGAAGATGGCCGGAACATGCAAGTTAGGGAATATGTAGGAAGGCACCCTTTTCCCCCACTACACGGCCCTTTATTACGATCATCCTCTTTAACTATCAACTCATCATGATTAACAACTATTTCCTTAATATCTAATATACGCTTGCTTCAATGATAGAGCCACGCGATGCCTAGTTTTTTTGTTACTTATTTAATATACGATAACGTGAGAGTTTACACTTAATTTCCAAAGTTACATCTTTCCATATAACTATTAAAAAGTGAAACATATTATTATATAAATATGTTAGCTAAGGCGGGCAGCCCAAAAAAAAACTACGTAGACGATTTTCCACGCATATTAGAGCTCAGTTTTGTGTAGCAGTTTGATAATGGCATAGCCCGAGTTGTGTAACACTCCCCACTCCCCCACCACAGCGCTGATTCTATTTTTTAAAAACAAGAACAATATTTGCCAACTGTTGTGGCACATAGCTTCCTCCCATCCTATCAAGTATTTTATTGATTTTATACTTTTACAAACCATTTTTGTCTAATTTGTTTAATTGTTTCCCCCGTATTTTTAATCCGTCAAAATTGTTTTTTTTTTTTTTTTTTACATGCATTAAAGTATCAATTGAAAGCAGCAAAATTTAAAGAGCGCATATGGTTTATATTAATGAGGGGCTATCTGCGGGTTACTTTCGATAAACTATAAAAGTTTCATTCTCATCAGATAAGTGCTTGCAAAGCTCCAGGCGCATGAAGGTTGAAACTTATATGGGGACAACAATGAGATAATTATGACCTACCATCTAAATTTCAATAAAATCAGAAGAGTAGTTTTTAAGCTATGACTAAACTATGTATTACCATGAACTAAGAAAACTGACTAAACTGTTTTCTATCAATAACCAAGAAAACAGACTAAAATGTTTGCTGTCATGAACCAAGAAAACTGATTAAACTGTTTTCTATCAATAACCAAGAAAACTGACTAAACTGTTTTCTATCAATAACCAAGAAAACAGACTAANATAAAAAGTTTCTATATACTACGTTTTACTTTTTACTTTTTATCTTGCACTTTTATTTTTAACATATCTATTTGTTTTATTTTATTTAAAGAGCTATGATCAGGTTTTTCCGTTTCATTTTATTTCCGAGCTTACTGCGAAGATAAGGGAAGCTGTGTGATCGTCCTGAAGAACGAATATTCTGTTATATCTCCGATTTCAACAATTCCACGGAAGAAATCCGTTTCAGACATCAGGGAATATTTTTGGTCCCGAGTCTGTCGGTTGGCCTGTCTGCCTATTTGTCGCTAAATTTTTGCAAGAAAACTGATTAAACTATTTGCTATCATGAACCAAGAAAACTGACTAAACTATTTGCTATCATGAACCAAGAAAACTGACTAAACTATTTGCTACCATGAACCAAGAAAACTGACTAAACTATTTGCTACCATGAACCAAGAAAACTGACTAAACTATTTGCTACCATGAACCAAGAAAACTGACTAATCTGTTTGCTATCATGAAACCAAGAAAACTGACTGAACTGTGTACTATAAATATATAAGCTATCATTCGATATCGGGACTGATTTCTCGATACGGGAGGAGAGACATCTAGACACAAGAATATCTGGACGAACAGGAACTAGCGGGAACCTTGCTCCTTCAACTCATCATACATCCGCAAGAGAGCTGTCGCACAGTTTCAGCTTATGAAGGGATTCAAGCAACACAATCAGATCGAAGGGGAAACAATCGAGGGGAGCCGACAAATCTCGACCCGACAGAGTTACATCCGAGTAGCTCGTCACATGGGGTCCGAATAACTAAAACATCCAGCCTCATTCGTTATCAAAAATCCTGCTTGTTCTTTAACCTCTAAAAATAATTCAGTAGAACCTCGATAAGAAGTGTCTCACGAGGATAAGGTAAACAGTCTTGTTATCGAGGAGCTCTTTATGTTGAGGGTCGTGTTATCAAGGTTATTTTGGCTATCAGTGTTATAGAGGTTAATAGAATGTTAGGAGCGGGGTGGGGTGAGGGTTTTCAAGTCTAGACTTGTTCAAGGTCGACCCATTCCTGTATAGAGTCACGTTATAGAGGTTGACTTCTCAAAACGACTTGTTATAGAGGTTCTGAGTTATGTTGTGAATTGGAAAAAATCCCGTGTTATAGAGGTTGATTTCTCAAAACGACTTGTTATAGAGGTTCTGAGTTATGTTGTGAATTGGAAAAAATCCGTGTTATTGAGGTTGTTTGGATAATAATAGTCGCGTTATAGAGGTTAATTTAACATTATGTGTTATGGCAATATCAAGGGTATTTGAAAATTGCACTTGTAATTTAGGTTTTCGTGTAAGCGAGGATCTACTGTAATATTTTTTTGATGGAATGGAAAAATAGAATTGAGAAAAGTGCTTCAGGAATTACCAAAAAACGGGTAAATGTTAAATTTTGTTTTATGAAAATAAATTTAATTACATACAAATTAAATAATATGCTAACACAAGAAAATATGGTACTTCTTTAGATTGTTATTCCCCTTTGTTGTTATAGAATAAAAACGACTTTGATTAAATAACTATTAAGAAATAGGGATGTTTAGTCCAATGTACTTAAGTACGAAGAAATTTATATTCCTTTGTACCAAAGTACATTGGACTAAAGAACAGAAGTATAATCAATTCTGTTTCAATTTTGAAAGAGTAGTAACAGTCTAAAGAAAAACATTTCATACACCTTCTTTAGATTATTACTCCCCTCAGTTTGAGTAACAATCTAAAGAAGTGCCAAGAAAATAACATAGTTTTGTTTAGCATCACAACAAATAGTAAAATAATTCTAATATTTACAACATTATTATGAAAAAGAAGTGTGTACCTCAAAAACAAAAATAAAGGAAAAATTTAAGAAATTGTCTTTCAAATGATTTGTAACCATTACTCAAATGATTTATCACCATCATTCAATTGATTTGACACCACCATGCAAATGATTTGCCACCATCATTCAAATGATTTATCACCATCCTTCAAATGATTTACCACCATCATTCAAATGATTTACGTGCCATTATTTAATTTATTTGACACCATCATGCAAATTATTTATCTCTTTCATATTAAATATTTGTCACCTTTATTCAGTTGATTTATCACCATAATTCAAATGATTTGTTTGTCTACATCTGCCTGAATTTTGACACTATTTAGATATTCTTTACAAGCATTTTGAACGTGGTCATTGCATTGGGACTATCAGCATTGAATCGTTTAATGTAAATCCTTCCCTTTAACTTCCACGATTGTTAGCCTGATTAAATTTCGGTGCAAACTATTTATTTTTACTACGTTTTTATTAGCTTGCTTTCTTGTTTATTTGTTTGTCCAGTACATATCTTGCAATCGATTGTTAACTAACTTCCCGAGTAGCTAGACATTTGAAACTTTTAGAAAACCTCAAAACACGATTACAATACTTTTAGCCATTTTACAGCAGAATTTATTTCGTTTTCAGAAAACTTTGCTGTATGGAAAGTTAGTTAAAAAAAATATCCGCAAGTTTAACGATCTTCTTTTTGACGGGTTTTAAATTTATGCTTTATGACAGAAAATTTAAAAACGTAGTATATAAAAAATTATTTTTATCTTGTAATTATTTATTTTAAGAAAAAAAAGTAATTTAATATTACAGAGAACTAATTGAAATTTGATATTTACCCGTTGCTTTTTTTTACCTTATCTTACCTAGAGGAAAATTATGGTTTTCACTAAAAGAAATACGAAACCAAGATTTCAGCAAAACTATCCGTTTAGGGCGGTCTCAAGACGAAGTGTTGTTTTTTTTTTTTTAGCTGGATGTCTGTCTGTCTGTGCCCGTGCCCGTGTCACGTATAACACCAAGAGTATTTTTATGCTTGAAAGTTAAAACTTCAAAACTTCGTACAAAAATTATACCTTACAAGTAGCTGTGCTGCACGAAAAATCATTAATTTGTGACGTCATTAACCAAGTTTTTATTTAACTTGCAATGTTTGTATATGTTCGGATCAAATCTTTCTTGCAACTTAATTTTAAAGCAGTTAATCCTCAACTGAATTGAACTGAATGGATGACAATGCATGGTTGGCTAAGTGACGTCATTCTAAATCCAATATGGCGGACAGCCTAAGATGTCATGTTTTTTTTATAAGCAAGCCCATGATATGGGTATCAATTAAAAGGGTTTGTTGAGAAGAATAGGAATAAAAGCTTGTTTTTAAAAAATATTTTTTATATTATAACATTTCAATAATTCTGAACCAATTTTATAACTTGTTATTTTTCAATACCATTAAAAATAAGAGTAATATACTCTTGGTAACAGTCTTGACAAAAAAATACACTGCCAATTATTGTGGCACATAGATTCCTCGCATTATATCATGTACTTTATTGTTATATTAAAAAATGATCCCTGATGTTTGAAACGTAAATTTTTAAAATCGGAGGCATACAATTTTTTCGTTCTCAAAAGTGAACACAATGCTTCCGATACCTTCGGTAAGCTCGGAAGAAAATAAATCAATTTAAAAAAAAAAAATAATAATAAAGAAAATATTTAAATTTTTAGAGGTTTAATTAAGAACATGGAGGAATTTTTATTAGGAAATTTTTTTTCAAAACCCAAAAATTCCTCTTGGATGCTTTATCTTGGGAGGAACTGTATAAAAATGAACACGCTTTTGTTCTGTACAGACAGACCGGTTTCAACCAATTTAGTCATGAGTGAGCTCATGATACTTTAATGAGATAATGGTCAGAAACTATGTCCGTTATGTAACAGCTCCTCTTTTAATAATTGACCATTTTTTTAATGAGAGAGGCATCAAACTGTTCCTAATAACCATGAATTTTAAAAAGAAGCTATTTTGAAGACGTTTTAAAAATAATTTTTAAAGGGTAAATAAATATGAGGGTTGGTTGAAGATTTATGATAACGTACTTCTAACAGCTCAGATGATTAGCGTTAAATTACCAGGCGAGACTTATTTTTTATTTAGTTAATTGATTTACATGAATCTTTTACTGTTCTTAAACTAGTTCCACATTCAAAGTGAACATGAAAACGGAAAGAAGAACACAGTTATGCCTGCAACTTTTTAAAGTAATATTTTTCCCCAAATTTGAGATTCCAACGTTATCATAAAATATCTCAACATAAAACAGACAAAAGCTAAGTTCCAGTTAAATAAGAAAACCAGGGAGGTTTTAAACATTTTTAATCAGTTGTTTTTGTTTTTTTAATCGTAATTAATTGATTTTGACGTCTAAACGTATTGGTACATAAATTAAGTTCTAATGACAGAAATCTGCAATCATATAAATTTATTTTATTTATTTACTGGTATGTTTATATCTGTAAAATGTGAGAAATGTAAAGAAATACTCTGCCAATAAGTCTGATACATAGCTTTTTTGCGTTCTATGTTGTATACTTTAATGGTTTTATGTTATTAAAACCTATTTATGTCAAATTTATTACTACGTTTTTATTAGCTTGCTTTCTTGTTTGTTTGTTTGTCCAGTACAAATCTTGCAATCAATTTTTAACTGACTTTCTGAGTAGCTAGACATTTGAAACTTTTAGAATAGCTCAGAACTAGATAACAATGCATTATTTTAATACTTTTACCCATCTTTCAGCAGAATTTAATTCGTTTTCAGCAAATTTTGCTATAAAGTTAGTTATGGAAAAAGTTATTTTATTTGTTTTGATATATCCCATATTTATTCACTCTTCATTTTAACAGGTTTCAAATTTATGATTTATGACAAAAAATTTAAGAACGTAGTATATAAAAAGTTCTTTTTATCGTGCAATCACTTAATTTTCTTTCAATTTTACAAAAACTTTATGGAGCACAGCCAACTTAAATTAATCTGGGACCATCTGCAGGCTACTTTCGACAAACCATCCAAATTTCATAAAATTCAGATGAGTATTTTTGATAATATAGGGGTAAAACATGTTTGTGCGCATGTGGAAGTTAAACAAATGGACCCAGAAGGTTGAAACTTATATGGGACCAACAATGGACTAATTATGACCTACCAATCGAATTACAATAAAATCAGATGAGTAGTTTTAAAGAAATATTGATTTGCAACAATTGAGTGACTGGCACGAAACCAAAATTGTTCCCTGATGTCTGAAACGGATTACAGTCTTGGAATTTTTGAAATCGGATATAAACAAATCACGTAGCTTCCGTTACCTTCGTTAAGGTCGGAATAAAAATGACAGTAAATAAATGACAGATCAAATAAATGACAGATTAAAAACAGGACAGATGCACAAACAATCACTAAGCCAACTAACAGGCATGTCATGTGGATGAAGCCACTAATTATATGGCCAGCTTCAACATGCAATATAATAGTTATGAACCGGCTCTTTCAGAGAAATCAGTGACATATAATAACCAACCTTGTTTTATTTTTACTACGTTTTTATTTGCTTGCTTTCTTGTTTGTTTGTTTGTTTGTCCAGTACAAATATTGCAATCGAATTATAACTAACTTCCCGAGTAGCTAGACATTTGAAACATTTAGAATAGCTCAGAACACAATGACAATGCATTATTTTAATACTTTTATCCATCTGCAGCATAATTTAATTCGTTTTCAGCAAATTTTGCTGTATGGAAAAAATCCGCAAGTAATTTTATTTGTTTTGGCATGTCCCATATTTACTATCTTCATTTTGACAGGTTTTAAATTTATGATTTAAGACAGAAAATAAAAACGTAGTATATAAAAAGTTTCTATATACTACGTTTTACTTTTTACTTTTTATCTTGCACTTTTATTTTTAACATATCTATTTGTTTTATTTTATTTAAAGAGCTATGATCAGGTTTTTCCGTTTCATTTTATTTCCGAGCTTACTGCGAAGATAAGGGAAGCTGTGTGATCGTCCTGAAGAACGAATATTCTGTTATATCTCCGATTTCAACAATTCCACGGAAGAAATCCGTTTCAGACATCAGGGAATATTTTTGGTCCCGAGTCTGTCGGTTGGCCTGTCTGCCTATTTGTCGCTAAATTTTTGCAAACCAACATAACATAAAACTATACTGCTTCGATGTTAATGAATTTTGATGGTAGGTCATAATTAGTATACTGTAGATACCAAAGAAGTTTCAACCTTCTGCATCCATTCATTTTTTCCACTTGCTCAGAAACATGCATTTATTTACCACACCACTACACTCATATAATTTTCTTAAGAAATTTGGATGGTTTGTCCAAAGTAGCCCAAAGATGGCCCGAGATTAATTTCAACAACCTGTGCACATGAAAATATTGCTAAATTGATACATTTAAGCCTCGTCCAGACTGCCAAACCGAACAGAGGAAACGGGCCGAACATTGGTCTCTGCGCATGCCCAGAGTAAGATGCGCAGGCGCACTTTAAACTGGGCATGTGCAGGCGCACTTTAAACTGGGCATGCGCAGACACCAATGCTCGGCTCGTTTCCTCTGTTCGGTTCGGCAGTCTGGACGAGGCTTTATTCGTGTAAAAATGGTCTACTAACTTGTGTGCCACATAACTGCATCGCGTTGTGTTTGTTTACTATGATTTTACACCTTCTATTAAACAGGCAGACACGAAACCAAAAATGTTCCCTGTCTTGGGGTTTTTGAAATCGACGACCTAAAAATCTCTTATTCTTCGAAGCGATCACATAGCTTCCGTTACTTTTGGTAAGCTTGGAAGCAATGCCATAAAAAAATAGAAAAGAGGTAACAATTAATTAGACAATAATAGGTTATAAGATCATAACATCAATAAATGTACGTTATAGGATGCAAGGATAGTATGTGCCACACTAATTGGCAGTCTGTTTTTATTTATAGTGCTCCGATCCTAATCGACTTAAGATAGGATTCACATTAAGTCCAATCAAGGAATGAGAATGAGAAACTGTGTACAGTGTGGCCTCAGTATAAAAGCTTGAATTTTCATGTTGTTTTTTCTCAGGAACGACGATGGTATAACCGTGGCTTGAGAAACCTGATAATCGAGGTGAAAGCGTAATCAAAAGTCGACGTGATTTTCCTCCATCTAAATAACTGGACGTGATAAGATAACGAGAATGTGTTTTTTGAAACAATCTGAAGGAGAAACGTGTGTCATTTAAATAAAGTTCATTGGTTTTTAGTGGTAAGACGTGATGCTTTATATGGGTACATAAAGCAAGGTGGTCGATAACAGAATCTTCTTTTTATGGATATACTTAAAGCAAGGTGGTTGATAACAGAATCATTTCTCGATTAAAAGGAAGTGATAAGATGATAAATGGTTATCTGCTTATACTAAGTTATGTGAAGCAATTTGTCGCTATGTCTCAGACAGAAAATTATTTCTAATTACTGAACGTGGGAACGAAGAATGCTTGACGCATTGTTATTGATGCTTCAAGTGCAATAAGAATGACTGTTCTATAAAATTTACTGTATGTTTCTTTTTCATTGAGAATTATTACGGGTAGACTCTGAAATTCAGCTCTTGGCGTAATTTTAACGATGTCATTAGGGATATTAGTATGTAGTTCGATTTGTTGTCCGATGGGAAAGTGTTTTTTCCTATGTCTTATAGAAGTCAATTTTTTGGTTTTCCGGCGTATAACGGAGGATTTAAAGTTTAGAATGTCACTTTCACTAGTAGAAGAATCTTTAGAAGAAGTCCAGACAACAATTGGTTTATCGATAAACAAGTTTATATATTATAGTCAATATTATAGTTAAATTGATATAATTGCAAGATAAAAAGGACTTTTTATATACTACGACTTTAAATTTTCTGTCATAAATTTGAAATCTGTCAAAAGGAAGATTGCAAATATGGGAAATATCAAAACAAATAAAATAACTTGCGGATTTTTTCCGAACTAACTTTCCATACAGCACAATTTGCTGAAAACGAATTAAATTTTGCTGAAAAATGGCTAAAAGTATTAAATAATACATCGTCATCGTGTTCTGAGCTATTCTAAAAGTTTCAAATGTCAAATGTCTACTCGGGAATTTAGTTAAAAATCAACTGCAAGATTTGTACTGGGCAAACAAACAAAGAAGAAAGCAAGCTAATAAAAACGTAGTAAAATATGATGTAAGAAATGTAGGATAAGTGAACAAACCTGAAGATAGAAAGAGGAAAGTCGGTGATCGGAGGGCGGGCCGGCGGAACGAGGTCGTATTAGAGGGACCTGGGTGTGACCCGAAGAAGAAGAAGAGACGCGCACACAACAGCAGTCAGGACGCAGACTGAGGCTTGGAGTCCGTGACCACCAGGTGGCGCAGTCTAGTGGAGGTTCCAAGAGATGTTCGAGGTCAGCCGCGGCAACAAGTCCGTCCTTTACTAAATTATACTAATTATTGTTCTCGTAGATGTCCGACCTGTCTTGACTCAACATCGTTTCCCAGACAAGTAGTCCCGTGCTACACGATGTGATCTGCTATCATCCTACCAGTTATGTCTTGTACTTGGGTACTGTGCAGTTGGCAGAAGATATAACCCAACATAGTTGAGTAGTTGTCTCTCGACTTCTTCTCATGACGGATTCTAATTAAAATCCAGGGATCAAGTTAATAATCAAAAAAAAAATTTTAAATCATATTAAAATAGACTGCCATCTATGTGGCGCATAGCTTCCTCGCATCTGATGATGGATTTCATGCTTTTACAAATCATTATTTTATTGTTTCCCACGTTTTTTTAATATATTAAAAATGTTTTGACTTTTTACATGAATTAAAGTATAAATTAAGTAAAAGTAAAAGAGCACAGTCGGTTGAAATTCATCTGGTGCTATCTGCGGGCTACTTTCGACAAACAACAAACAACCCAAATTTCATAAAAATTTTAAAAGTGCTTTTGATGATAAAGGTGTACAAAAGTGAATATTTGAGCGCATGTGAATGAGAAACAAATGTACGAAGAAAACTTATATGGGACTAAATCTTTCATATTTGTGGGATTCTTCTTGGTTCTTTATTCCTTTTCTACGCCCTTGAATAAATAAATGTTTTTCTGAAAATAATTTTATTTTAGTCATTTGTACGGTGAATAAATTTTGCTGTAAAAAGTCAGTGGACTTTATGTAATGGAGATAGAATACGGAAAATGTTTTTAGAGTGCTAATGCATGAAACTGCAGAAGATAGTTTTAAGAAAATAAAGGGGTGCTAAAACACCACCAATATTAATTCACAGAAAGTTTGACAGTCAGATCTTTATCACTCCTCCACAAATTTGATTAAAAAGCTCCAATCCTTTACCAAGTATCAAAATTAAAAAGTCACAAAATAACATCACCTATGGCTTGGGTAAACAAAAAAGTTTTTTTTTTTACTTATGCCAATCAAGGACCTGATTTAAAAAATATATATATTCGTTGTAGGGGAAATTATTTTCATTCTATAAAAACACTTACTATGTTTCCATGATGTTTCAATACGAATTGAACACAGTTTTTGGATCCAATGTATCCATTAAAACAAAGATTCAATACGGATTGATTACGATTTAGATGCAAATACGATACACTTAAGTCTAGGCATGGGCGCCCATACCTATGGGCAGGGGGGGCCTTGCCCCCCCCCCCTAGGTCTCAGGAAAAGAGGTAAAATATATACTTCCGAGGTGTTTTGCTTTCAAGAAACCTACCCCCACCCCCTCCCCGGTGGCATTGGCCCCCCCTGGAAAAATTCATATGGGCACCCATGAGTCTAGGGTCGTATCTGGATCGAGTGTCATGGCAACGGAAACAACTGAACTAGATCCTGACATGCGCAGAGAGTATGAGCACCCTTAGTGGTGATTCTGGTAAAACTTGTCAATTACGTCAAAACATCACTCGACTCAACCAAAAAATCATAACCTTGTCATTTTAGGTTTCTGTACAAAATACAAAAAGAAATCTTATATTATATAAGGGCTCTGTCTGTCTGTCCGTTGCTTGTTTCAATTCATAAACTATTATAGCTAGGAACATGAAATCCGGCACACCTTATATATCTTACATATCTTGGCATTTTTGACAACTGGACACTTTTAGATTTTTCACACTTTATATTTTCAAGATGGTGGCCAATTTGGTGGGCGACTAAAAACGTTTTTAGTCACCATGACATGTTATACATCAATTTAAAGGTATTGAAGTGTAGAAAAAGAATATATGCAACTATT
This sequence comes from Gerris buenoi, assembly GCA_001010745.2. NCBI lineage: Eukaryota > Metazoa > Arthropoda > Insecta > Hemiptera > Gerridae > Gerris > Gerris buenoi. Next base: position 202,330 of record KZ651924.1, read on the forward strand.
ACACTTAATAATTTTAACTTAATCGTACAGAAACCGGCGACAGCCGCCTCACGTACTTACGTGAAGCGCGGCTCACTTGTTTAGTTTTGTTTTTAAAAATAAACATGGTTATAGAAAGTGAGGGTTGCAAAATTATTTATAACCTTTATTAAAGTAACCTAGTGAAAGGTTGGTGTATGAAACGGATTGAATTTGGGATTCAATACCACTCATGGAAACACCTAGCTTGTTAAATCCCAAATTAGTATATAAATCTTTATAAAGTGGTCCGACTGAATATATTTAATGGAAGGCATGGGGCTAGTGTATTGATTCATTAGCTGTATAAACCTAATCTTCGAAAAGCTTTATATATAACCAGCTGCCCATTTAGCTGGCTAACTAACGAGGTTGGGGGCCACTTGCCCAAGTCGATAATCGAATTCGGACCTCCTACGGGAGAAGCCACGAGCTGCGAGAATATAGTGCAGTCTCCTCGGTTAACCAACAATTCGTTCCAAAACCAAAATAAACTGACAATTGGTGTGGCACATAGCTTCCTCGCTTCCTACCACGTACTTTATTTAATGCTTTTACAAGCCATTATTGTCTTATTTATTCAATTGTTTCCACCGTTTTTCTTTAATATTTCAAAATTGTTTTGATTTTATACATGAATTAAAGTATCAATTAAGCAAAAGTTTGAGCAAAATTATGACGTTTGAAATTAATTTGGGGCTATTTGCGAGCTAATTCCGACAAACAATCCAAATTTCATAAACATTAGATAAGTAGTTTTGAAGATATAAGTGTATAAATAGTAATATGTGCATGTGGCATGTGGAAGGGAAACAAATGGACCCAAAAGGTTAAAACGTATATGGGATCAATAATGAGCTAATTATGACCTAACACTCAAATTTAATTATAATCGGACAAGTACTTTTTAAGACATATAAGTTTAAAAAAAAAAAAATAGATTTCTGTCTTGGAATTTTTTAAATCGAAAAAATAAGTTCTCTAGAGACATCACGTAGCTACCGTTAGGTTTGGTAAGCTCTGAAGCAAAACAAATAAATTTTTACAGCTGCTTTTTTTCTATTTTTTACTATTGAACGATATTTTACAAGCTTTTATTTAACTTGCAATGTTTGTATGTATGTTCTGGTCAAATCTTGCAACTGAATTTTAAAGCAGTTATCCTCGACCGATTGAATTGAAATTTTGCAGACATGTATAGTTTGGATGACAATTCTTGGTTAGCTAAGTGACGTCATTCTAAATCCAATATAGTGGACAGCACAAGATGGCGAACTAAACTAGTTATTTTTTAAGCACTCCCATAATATGGGTATCAAATGAATGGGATTGCGGAGAAGAATAAGAATAAAAGCTTGTTTTTAAAAATGTTTTTTTGATGAAACTAGGGGGCTTTGCCCCCTACTCGCTTCGCTCGCCAACCCCCGAAAAGACGTGGTAGCGGCCGACGTGGTATAAGAAGGGAAATATTTTAGTTATGGAATATGTAATGGGAAGTAGTTAGTGGCTGAGGTGTAGTGGGGCTAGCCCCAACTACTATCTACTTTCCTTTTCTCACTGACATTTCAATATACCCACTCTTTGTCTCACCTTACAGGCTTTTCTCTTCTCGGACGAATATAATATCCCCCTCACTCTGTCTAAACAGTAAGTATTATTTCACTCTCTAGCTCTAATACAAATAGATTATTTGTCTTTTTTAATATGGCCAGGCTACAAAGGGTACATGAGTGGGAGAAGAAACGAAGTGTCCTTCGCCCTTCAATTGGGAAACAGTTAAAAGGTTTAACGAGGTTAGAGAGATGTGAGATGAAGCTTTGATTGAATCCTGCACGACATCTGGGTCCTGTATGTAGAACACCTGGGTCCTGCGTCCCTTCCTAAACCAGACCACACTGGTAATTATTCCCTTAATAATAACTAGTCAATACCACACATTTTATTAATTATTTAATAAATAAACAGAAAACCTATACAGAGTTTAAAAAAAAGAACAACTCGTAAAACTTCTAGTTTTATGGTTAAACATGCAGACATAAAGAGAAAAGATCTTACAAAGGTGTTTTCTAAAATGCATATATTTATCCATATATTTGTCCAGATACCCTACATCTTATGTATTTTATAAAATACTAGCTCACCAGGCGAACTTTGCACCACCTAATAAACATTAATAACATAAGAAATGTATAGCTGCTACCTTTAAAAAACCTTATAAATAGTTTATTTAGTTAAATAATGCTGCCTTAGATGAAAAAAATATATTACAATTTGCAATATATACTTGTACAATAAACAATATTGACATTAATTTTTATTTATATAGATATATAGATTATAGAAATATTTTTCCTGTATTTTATCCTATCTTAAATGAAAATATGACAAAAGTGTACATACCAATAACTACTGTACTCTTAAGGTGCGTTTACACCAGTTGTCGCAATGCTTAAATTTGCAATAAATGTACGAAAAATATAATTATCGGTGTTTACATCTGTTGTTTATAAAAGTGTCGATACTAATAGCTGAGAGTAGAAACGTACAGGGGCGGACTGGCCCGCCGGCCCACCGGCCCCCTGGCCGGTGCGCCCTCACAGTGACGGATAGAGGGGGGGGGGCAGCCTGCCCCGGGCGCAGGGTTAGAGGGGGCGCCCGCGCCGAGATAGCCTTTTTTTACTGCAAAAAATGAAGTGCAAGTGCTAAAATTGGCGCAAAACGCCCCCAGGAAGGAAGCCAAACGAAATATTAATATAGTGTTCCCTATTTTATTTCCATTTTCAATTTTTGAACGATTTGACAAAGAGCGCCATTAGAACTATAATAAGAGTGTAGCTGTTATAGTCTTACGAAGGGCGCCTTTGGAGCGAGAGGAATCAGCAAAGGACGCCAAGAAATAAAAAATGTTTAGAAAATAATGCAATT